>VZTN01037817.1:393409-415723 GCA_013400515.1 Erpornis zantholeuca | reverse complement strand
GGGCAGCGCCTTCCCAGGGCTGGGCGGCGGGGCGGGGGGTCCCCGCTGCTTGAGCCCCCTCCCCCCGGAGTGCTCCCGCCCGGTCGAGAGCCTGCTTTTCGAAGAGAACTGTAAAACCGGATCGTCTCTTCAGGCTGTCAAGTGCCCCTTTATATATATCCAAAAACATCTACTTGTGACCTTAAACGTGTGACCCATGGGTGCAGTTAAAAATAACTATTTTTTATTTATGGTAGAAGGAGTTGACAATTTATTTTTTTCAAGATTTATTTATTTTTCAGAGTGGTGGCAATTTTACTTTGGATACTTCGTGCCAATTGGTTTCTATAGTCGGGTGTTTACACTTACTCCTGTGGAATATTATGTTTGACTTTATGAGTGTTTGTTGGGATCAATACAGTGTTCATTTTTTTTTCTTTTTAATTTATTTTTTCCCTCCAATTATATTGCACTTGTGTACCACGAACCTCCCCTCCCTCCCTGTTTATAAGTATATTTTATATATATCAAGGCATTTGTTCTTGACCTTTTTTCTTTCTTTCCTTGTGTGGGATCAACAACCACTAGCACTTAACTAGGAGAGGTTTTTTTTAAAACTTGTTGTTATTCTGATCAATAGTTATGTCTGAAAAGTACTTTGCAAATCGTTTATAAGGGAAGTAGTTTCTTTGTGGGTGTATATGTGCGTGTGCGTATACATGCATGTGTGTGGGAGTGAGCGTGGGTGTGTATGTGTGTGGTATATTTTTAGGAAAGGACATTTTTTCCTAAAAAAAAGAAAAAAAAAGAAAGAAAAGTAAATCCAGGACTGCTTTCCTTTGTGACAACCAAAAAATTCTATAACCTGAAAATGTTTCATGTTCTTTGCTGTGAATCTCTTAAAACAAGAAGCGCATTTTAGAGACAAAAGAGAAAAAGAAAAAAAACACATCTGCTATCCAAAGATTTTAGTCTTTTTCAGGGTTTTTTTGTGTGTCTATGTTGCTTTATATAATGCAATATTTTGTAGTGAAAATAGATAAATCTGGTTTCTATCTGATGCGTTTTTCATATCTCTCATGAATGGTGAGCTGTTTTGCATATAAATAAAAGTATCAAATAAAAGCTGTTTTTTCCTAATTATTTTTCCCTGTTGGTCCTTCTGTAAGACAGACAAGTGATGTCCTTATGAATAAGGGTTGCAAAGGCTTCTCAAGTCATGCGTGGGAAGCTTCAACAGGTTACGTGCCTCTTCCTTGGAAGACTCGGGCTGCAGTCCCTCCACCACAGCTCCCCTGCTCCAGCCACTCTCATTTGGCTGCCCTGCCCAAATGCAATGGAGACACAGGACCCTTGCTGTCCCTTTCTCCCAGTCTCATCATGACTGGCAGTTGGTCACATGTTTCACAGATTTGGTACAATCCAATCTAATGCTCACAAGCACCTGTTTTGCCACCTCACTTTTTGATATGTTTGGCTTTGCCACACAAATGTATGTGTTTTTTCCTGCCTGAGTGCACTGTATTCTCTTTTTCTTTTTTAAATTCAGCTTTGATCCGTCTCTGACCAGGTCTAATTCTACTAAAACCAAGGAAAAATCTTATGCCCTTTCCCTAGTTTAGAAAACCTCAACTATAATATTTTATATAAGGCTTTACTGTCAAATCTTGTCATTTGAAACATGGAACAGATACAGACTCAATAGCAGACAGTTACTACCCGGGTGGGACCATCTCATTTATTAAACCCTTTTCTTGTTTACCACAAGGGGTTAATTTTACCTGTAATTTGAATACTGCCATTGACTCTGGTGGCTGCGTCATCCATTCTTACTTGCTGGAGAGATAAAACCCTCCCTTCCACCCTGTTTTTATGGCTGACACTTTGCACAGTGATTTAATTAAGTGTGGTCTTGACCAGCTGAAAAGCTCCATGCAGAAAACCTGACAGAGAGACTGTTAATTCCACTTTCTACAAATACACGCTTGCCATGTCCCAAGGGAGCACACAGTGGTTTGGTAGTTCAATGCACAGGTTTCAAATGCTGCATCTTTCAGGGCTGAAATGACTCCACCAACTTTGGAGCTGGCTTCCTTTGGGACAGGTTTGTTTCTTAGATTCAATATAAGGGCGCTGTGTTGAGTTTGATGGTAATTGCCTGAGTGATATTATAAATCCTGCCATCCACCAAGCCTTCACTCTATCAGCATTTGGGAGGACTTAGTTAATAAAAAGATAAACATAATATTTCTTTGTCAACTGCTGGGAATGCATGTTTTAGGGAAGAGAGTGCTCTGCGACACCTGACTGTAAAGTATGGTGGCTGTGGTCACTGGCAGTTGGTTCCAGCACACAGGTTGTGGGATAAGTAGGAGTGAACCCTGGCCTCACTTCCCCATCTGGGGGTCTTGCACATGTGTCAGAGATAATGCTCGAGTCTTGGGTTCCCAGCCACATGATCCTGTGCCCAAGTGATAAGCCAGTGAGGCCCCTGTATTGTAAGCAAAGAAGAGCACAGCGTGGAGATTTGTGGGAACAGGCTCAGGTCTGGAAGTCAGAAAATCTTCTGAGCTATTCCATTCCTACCATCCCCGATACAAGAGAGAGCCTGCTTGCACTCAGACACAGGGCAGCAAGGGCTTTGCTTTTCATGGTATCCACAGGGTCAAATCTTAAGTTTAACCTGCAGAAGGGTCAGGGCACTTGACCTGAAGAGATGTCCTTTTCTTACCAAGTTTTATCTCATGGAAGAAATTGCTTCTTCCTACAAGTCCTGTCTCACTTTCATACGCTCACCACCTTGTTTAAATCCTGTCCCCACCACAGCATCACCCCAACTATGTCTATTTTTAATGCTGGCATCAAGAAAAAAACTCATTCTCATCTAGCACTTGATAAAGGTTGAAAACAGAATGTAGGTTTTGCTCCCACATTCCACACCTTTAATTTATTCTTAAGGAGCTGAGTAGTATGCACAAGCTACGATGCTGATGTAAAAAAAAGGCTGCATGGCTAAGTGTTTAAAAGTCTGGATTTATGAAGAATGGGTAAACAAATTTAACTTTATCTCATTGCAAGTCTGGGTTAGATACCAATAAAGTCTAATTACATAATTGAAGTTCCTTTGCCTATGTCTATGTTCCCTCAGCAATAAAGGAATGAATGTCCTTGAATGACAATACTATAGGAACGGCAAAAGTTTGTATCACACTCAGACATTACAGCAACTAGCAGGGAAGAGACACAGTTAATATTTCCTGGTATTTTAGATACATTCAGATACCTTTCTTTCACAACAGAAGAGGAGCTCATCCTAAAAACCACAAAATAAAGTTCACTCAAAGACAGAGAAGGCAGAGCTCTATCTCTGGACCTTTAGCTGACTCTAAAAGAGGGAGCTTTAGGCCTGACTCAATACAATATATAAAACATTTAAAACATTATATAAAATATATAAAACATAGAATGGAAACCTCCAGCATTCAGAGAGAGCAAGTACTTCTAATGGATAAACCTAGAATATCCCAGTACAAGAGATATCCAATGCATGCTAACATCAGGTGATAACTCCGATTAAGACATTTTCAGGCCTATATGGACTCACAGGGACACGGTGCAATACTTACTCACAGGGTATCATTAGGAAGCAGGGCAGCTAATGCATTCATCTGAACCCTGGAAACAGATCCTGACCCTGATACAGCAAACGAGGACAGACAGCAAGCCAAAAGTAACTTCTCCAAATAAATGTAATGGTTTTGACAGGACTGTACAGCTAAGGGGAAACTGTATCTGTGTATCATACAGTTTCCTAAGTGATTAAAAGATCTAGAGCACAAAATATTCCAAAATATAGACTTGAATTTATGCTGCTGTTACATATCCACACACTAAAGGAAAAATTTCTAAGCATAAATCATCACTCTCCAGCTAAGTGCACAATACAGTGCATTCAGGATCACACTACTCCCCAAAGTCAAGTCTCATTGCTTGTGTTAAAAAGTGTGTGAGCCAGGTAGGATATGACCACTGATACTTACAGCAGATAAATTCTGAGGGTCTTGGATGTGATTTGATATCTTTGCAGTATTTTTAGCAAAGGGAGTGTGTGTGTATTTGAGATAGAGATGGGGAGTGGGGAGCTGAAGGGGATGTTGTATATGAAACTCAACCAAGAAATGGATCTTTTCCATTATATAGCTGTGAAGAAATAGCAGAGACATTTTATCTATCTCTTCACATATCTATCCATCTAGCCATCCTGTAACCCAATTAACCCAGTTCTTTTAGGGTGAATAAATGTGTTCTAATATCAGCCATTATTTTTCAGTACTCTCAGTTTATTCTCCAGGGTGGGACAGATCAATAACCACAATAGCAACCGACCCAAAAGGAAAAGGCAATCTCCTGGCGCTTCTTATTTATTTCTTCAGAGCCGATTTCGTTTTTCCTGCCTCTTCCCCTGGTGACGGATTTTGCCTTTCCTGCCCAGAATGGCCGTGTTGTTTTATCCTGGGCTCTATTTGCATGTGAGCTTCAGATTCATCTTTGGCTCCTTGCACGGTTTGGGATGAGACCCTCCTGTCCCCAGAGAGGGGGGCAGGTGTTGCTCCAGTCGAGCGAATGGAACCAAATTACAGGACCGTCTGTCGCCTCCTCTGGGAGCCGGCAGAGGGAGGGGAGGAAGGGGAGGGGAGCGGGATGCCGTATGACAGAAAAGAAAAGCAGAACATCATACTGATGCCGATAAGAGCTTGAAAACATGAGTCGCCCCAACCCACAGCCCCACCCAAAACCATGCAGCAGCCACCTGAAAGAGAAATGTCAGGAGCAGAGACAGAAATAAATTGAGTCACTGGGCTGGAATAACTCAGGCTTAAAATGAAAGAGAGCTCAGACCCTGTCCTCTTTCAGACACAAGTGCAGGCACAAAGTTGCTGTTTTTCTCAGCTTATGGCTGTGTGCTTTGATGCCACCTCCTGTGTCCTTTCAAAAGAGCAGGCTCCTCTGCCCACCACAGCTCTCCACCAAGTCCTCACAGCGCAGCTCTGACAGCAGCTCCTGTGCACCCTCCCTCCAGTTGCTCCCTCTGGCCTTCCCGGAGCCACCCTCCCCTTCAAGGTCCCTGAGAGTGGCATGACTGTGCAGAGGTGGTTCTGCTCCTCTGCCACCCTACCGGCCCATGCCCTGCAGTGCAGCCGGTCCTTGCTCGCACAGGGAGCTGCTTGGCGCTCCACTTCAGGGCTGGTCTCTCACTTCTCATCCATGCAGACTTCCACTCAACTGATCTGAGAGAGGAGATGTTACAGAACTTCTCAAACCCACCTGATTGATTAAGGAATTTTTAGCAAATTAATACAAGGCTCCCATTCCCTCCGCTCCCCCCCCCACCTTGTTTTTTACTGGTTGTTTTCTCCCAAACTTTCCTAGACATGAGTGCACACACACACATTGATGTATGCAATGATTGCTCTTGGAGTGGCTGGGCACAGATTCACTTGGAAAGCAACAGGTGACAGTTGTTCTGCTGTTCCTCACTGAAATAATAAGATGATCAGAGAAGAAAAAGCTGTTCTGTGGAGAATTCAGAGGAGATTTGGAAGAAGGCATGAAAAAATTGCCATTAGGAGTGATTAAATCATAGCAAAAGCAGAATGGAATGAAAGACAGAAGGAGCCAAGTCACATAGGTGGAGGGGCCTCATCAGTCAGTGACTGGGCATAACATGAAGGATTTTCCATGAGGGTGGTGGGGTGTACATATGAACCTGAGGTCTACATCAGGGCGTAATGAGGAACAAAAAGCATCTGGAAAGGCAGGCAAAGGAAAAGATGGCAGCAGGAAGTGTGGGGAAGAAGGACATGAGCAGCTGGGTAGAGCTGCTGGTATGGGTGGATGGGGAGAAGATGCTCTGGGAAGTCAAAAGGAGCAGCTCACTCAGGGGTTAAAAGTGAATTCAGTCCGGGAACAGACAGGCACCAGGCAGGAAGGGAACTGGAAGGAGTTGTTAACTAGACATTCAAAACTACTCAGGGGAGATCACCACAACTTTAGTCATGGCCAGAGGGATGGACCGGCACAGTAACATTTTTTCAAGGACCAAAAGACAAGGGGTTTGTCATATAACATCTATCCTCCAGAGAAATTCTCTGTCTCCTTGCTCAAAATAATTCTGTGCATAGAAGTGGCAGGAAGATTTGCAAACCCCAAGGCTAGAGCTCAGCAAGGGCTCACAGACAAGGTAAACACAAAGAAAGGAAACAAAAAAAAAAGAAATGCAGAACAGAACAGAGCAGGAGAAAGTAGAATTCCACTGTGTGCAGTTACAGTATTCAAAGACAACTCTTTCCCACATATCAGACTCAATACTCCCAAAACCAAGGGTCTTCTGACCATTTAAGCAATTTCAAGATTTAAGACAGGCTTCAAGACTATCTCAGAAATGATCCCTATAGGATAGAGCCACAAAGCTGTATTGGACTTCTGTTATCCAAGATAATAAAGACAAGGACTGACCATGAAAAATTGCAGAAGGACTGTGTGAGGCTGATAAAATAGCACAAGAAATTCAGTCTAAATAAAGTGATAACGTGATGCATGCAGGGAAGAACATTTCTAACTTCACATATAACTGATCAGTCCTGAGCCAAGCACAGAAGCAAGATCTTGTAGCTATGATATATTGCTTCATGATAACATCATCTTGGGTCTTTGTGTCATGGAAAAAGAAAATGAAATGCAAGATATTATTATCACCATAGGTGCAGGTAGAGAGCAAGGCAGAGAGCATCATTTTGCCACTGCATAAAACCAAAGTCTGTATCTTGAATTCCATGTGCAGCTCTGGTTCAGTCTCAGTAAGAATAAAGTAAAAGTCCAAAAGCATCTGACAATGGCAGCAAGGGTAACACAAAGCATGGAATAGCTTCCATACAGCAAATGACTAAGTGAAAAGGACAGAGGCAGCAGTGATTTTACAGAAAACCATCATATCCTAGTTAACAAGGGGATGGTGGAGAGGAATCAGTTGTTCCCTGTCTCATCCAATGTCGTTTGATACCAGGAGGCAAGAAATGAAGCTGTTGGATTCCAGGTTCAAAACAAACAAAAGGAGGTGTCTTGTCCCACCATGTGCAGAAAACTGTGGAACTCATTCCTCAGGATGTTACGAAAGCAGAAATGTTGTACAAGTTCAAGGACAAAAGCTCATAAAATAGAAATTTGCTGAGGATTTTTAAAGGTGTAGAAGTTCCTCCCAGCTCAGGCTCTCCTCAAGCCATAAATGGCTGAAGGGCAGCAGACTTCTAGCAGGAAGTAACATATACACCTCTGATATTGTGATATTGCCCAGGCATCTGCTTTGGCCCCCATTTGAACTGGGATGCTGGGATAGATGGATTTTCAGCCTGGCTCAGTGTACATCTTCATGATCTGAATGAAATAGATCTCTGACAGATGCCAGCATCTTTCAAGCCTTGGTCTCTTTGGACCTGAACACAAAAGCTGTCCACAAAAGCTGTCTGTATGGTGAGTCCTCAGTGGGAGAATGTGACAAGATAAATATGATCTTTTAGCTAGGGAGGGAGAAGGACTTGTTCCCTGGAGCAGTAAGCACAACAAATGTGGTTTTCCTGAAAGTCAGATGGTTGGAGTTTGATGTCAAACACATAAAGGTAAGCTTACAGCAGTTCCATGATCTCAAAGGAGTTACTTATGATTGTCACCAGAGGAGCAATCCTAAGAAGGATCCTGAAGATAATAATGGTATGGTAGGATGGTCAAATATAGGATGGGGTCTTGCTTTGAATTTGGCCCCAGTCTCCTTTTCCTGACATGTTTTTCAGACTTTACTTTGATAGGACTGCCTTCTGAACAGGTAGATCCTATTAGTCAGGGTCACAACTTCTTATCTTGCTTGAATTGCCCCAAGAAGACCTAAGCACAGGAGACCTTGAAAAATATTGATCTAGCAAAGTGTGTGAAAGAAAAAAGGACTGCTGAGAGACTTGAAGAGTTTAGATTCAGCCATTGTGGTCATCAAAACCTTGCAAATTTTGACTTTAGATTCAATCCTCAAAAATGAGAAAGAAACAAGGAAGAGGAAGGGGAGGTTGAAATGGTAATAAAGAGAGGAGGAGTGAAAATGGTGGTGTACATGAACTATGGGGCGAATGGATGATCATCTTCTAAGTTCATTCCACTGGGGCTTTTTTGAGTGATCAAAGGTGTCTCAGACACCAACCAGTCTCAGGCACCATATGTATTTATTCAGAAAATCCCGGTACAGACCAGCCTAAATCTTGTGGCGAGCGTCCACCTCCAGTATGAGCCAGGTCTTGCTGACCAGCTAGGAATGGGGTCTTCAAAAGTGGTTTGGGGCCACTCCCCCTGTTTTCTTGATGGGGACACAGAACACAAAAAGGATCTAGAGATTCAGAAATTATCTTTAAACGCTGAAGTCACTTTGCTGTACATAATCTCTGTCTCAAAGGCTACACTGTCTAGTTCAGGCTCTATCAGAGAAAGCATTGCTTTCAAAGAAAGTGTCTTTAAAAACTGCAGAGCAGCGCCCTTGTCTATCCCAGTTCAGGCTCCCCACACAAGGCTCACCAGTGCCAAAAGATTTCTAAGGGAGATCTCCCAGATTTTTTGACCCATGAAGTATCTTCCAACAATGTGCCAAGTAAGTTATCACAAGAATTTCCTACTCCATTTGCCCGCCATTTGTAACAGTATCCAAGATTTTAACTGATTTGAACCTTACTCTGTAAAGATGAACTTACCTCACTTGACCTTTTCTTGAATCATTCTTAAAGCAGTTCTCAGTGGTGCATTTACAGTACATCCTTGAACTACAGACACTCATAATACCTCCTCTGTATCATTTCAAGACATTCAGGACTCTTGCTACCACACAATTTGCTTCTCAGTAGCATCCAAAAGGTGAAAGTACAACATGAAACAGGATTCAGAGTACATATTTAACAAGCTCCCAGAGTACATAGTGTTATATGGGGCCAAGGCCAGGGTCAAATCCTACCAGTCGCACAGGGATTCTAGCACAAGGCTGCATTGTAGAGCCAAAGGGTAAGAATGGTCGTATCCTTTTTTAAATATGCAGATATTGTCCATAGTCTCTTAAATACTCCCACCAGAAATAGAGGTTCAGGTGAGAGCTGACACAGGATGAACTATTGAGGCAGATCCTTGTAGAACAAATAATTTGAAATCTCAGAATCTGAAACCCAAGGAGCATTATTACCAATGTCACTTGATGAACCAAGGACCAATTTCATGGTGAAGCTTGCACATGGCCTCGCACACAGTCTCTCTAGGGTAGAGTTAAGCCATGCTGGTGGAATGGCACAGAGAAACCTGCATTGCTTGCTAGCATAAACAAGCTGTAATAGCATTCACTGCCTGTCTAGTCAGACAAACCGCATTTAATTACCGTGCGTCCAAGTTACAGTAATCTGGATGCAGATAGATCTGAAGTAAATTGAAAGGAAATGGATTTTACGTTACAATGTAGAAAGGAAAAGCACATTAAGATAAAGATGATTAGGTGGATTGGAAGAACCTTGTAAAAGATAATTGCGTTCAAAACAATAGCATCTTCAGTGGGGGAATTCCTGTCATGTGGAAGTTATACTACTGCTACACTCAGAGAAGTGTCCACACCAGATTGGCTCCTTCTTCCTTTGGTGGCTCCTCAAGTTTCTTTAAGACTTGCAGCTTCTGGCTTGACTGACACCAGCAAAGCCATTTCTCTGTATCTCTGAATCTCACAGCCAGTCTGGTATTTCTCTGTGTCTCACATCCTCCTGGGAGACAACATATGCTTCCCTTTTCCACCCTTTACGTGTTTAGACTGCAAATGCTCTGTCAGCAGTATAACAACTTGACCCACACAGCAGGAGAATTTGCAACCTGCCCAGTCTCGCTCTGTCTGTGAAGCTGACCAGTCCCATCTAGCTTCATCCCACCATAAGCAGTATCTAAACCAGTGGCTAACACATGTGCTCTCCCAATGCCATGAGGTGACTGAGTATCTGGAGAAACAAGACCCACTCTTACAGTTTGAGAGTAGTCACATGGGGATGCAATCACTGTTCCTAGCAGTGACATCTGAAAGAGATAAAAAAGGCAGCTGAGGAGCTTGCGTATGCCCATCTGCAGTCAGCCAGTTTGTTAAGGCATTAGATTCGTCCACCAAAATAGGAGCCAGCTTTCAAACAGATCAACATCCCAGGCTGTTTTGATCCAGAGCTGTGGGTTAGCCTTGCTTTATTGCTGGCCACTGCTTTATGAGAGCAAAAACTGTCTCTAATTATGGAGTGCAAGTGAAAGGTTGCACCCTTCAGCAAGCACTCAGAAGCAAGGAGGTTACCATCATTCTCTCCTGGAGGGAATGGTACAGGATGATCTTAGTCTCCATATGCACTGTACCACAGCTGATTGTCACAAAAGCCAGTTACTGATGCGCTTCATCACCTAATGGGATCCCTGCTTGACATCCCTGAAGCACAGAACTTTGAAAAAATACCTACAATAAGCAGAAATATCCAGTGAGCCTCTGGATTAGCTGATTCAACAATGCTGACTCTACTGTGTCTTAATGTCTCCTTTGAGAGAGCAATGGCACAGCTGGCAAGCAGCAGTAAGTCTGCTTGTTGTGATCACGTAACATCAACCATCTCCTCATGATCCTGCTGTCTTTGAGGCCCTTCCAAGAACACAGAGCTCATCATTCCAGCTTCATTTGCACTCGTGTTGTGAGAAGCTGCTGTTGAAGAGAAGTTATTTCTTCACTGGATGTATCTACCTGTCTTCCATGGTAGCAGGGCTGATCTCACCATTTGCAACTTTACCGCCTATCATAAGGATGGATAATAGCAGCTCCTGGGTCCATGAGTCACGTATTACTTGTTTTATCTTGGCTCTTTCTATGTTAGAGTCACCAAGGACTCTGACTCCCAGGATTCTTGTCAGGATTTTCCTTGTTCTTCAGTTTCCTACTGATCATGTGACAACTCACACAGTTTAGGTACCACTCTGAACTGTAACAGTGCTAATCATCTGTCTGAATGTGGGTCTGTGTTCATCCTCAGTAAGTACTTTAGTACCCAGTCCAATCGATTGTGGAGTACAGATATTTTGGTGTCAGATATATATTTTGGTGTCACAAAAAATTGCTTCCATGCAAATGGAATCCTCTTTCTGGCTGACAGTTGCCTGGCTTTGGAATGGGTCCTTTATACCTTTTCAGAGTCAGCAGGATCTATGGGAGCAGTTTTTGCTTCAGAGTCTTGTTCACTCCAGCCTCCATAAACCCTAGGCACAGTTGGGTTTCTCTGAATTCTAATTTTGAGCATCTCATGGTTATTTGCTTGCCTTCCTTTTGAGATAATGGGAAGAACAATGGCACATTCAATGTGCTGCAACCTTACTGCCATCCCCCTGTTTATCAGAGCTGGTATCTGCTGAGGAATTGTCTATTCTGGGACCCTACTGAAGCCTGATATAAACAGCATCTTCCTCGGTGTCTACAAGTTTGATTGCTGAAGTCATACCCTTGATGCTCAATACAGACCAGCCTTACAACCCTTGCTCTATATTTTGTTTCTTGTGGTTTCATGCAAACTAGTATTATTTTTCATGTTTCATTTACAGTCATCTCACTATTTGACTCATGGTAACCCTACTATTTCTGTTACTTATCCCTAGATATTTGCCAAGCTTCATCAGCTTCCTTGATGCCACTGACCTTCTGATGCCAGCATGAAAGTTCTTTGGCTCCTCTCTTTGATTTATTCAGTTCCTGAATACCTTTGATGAAACTCTTTCATCATATTTTTCTTGCCTACCTGGCTGTATTAGCTTCTTTTTCAGGCACATCATTTCCATCATAAGAAATGGACAGTTTTGCTAATTCATCTGGAATCTCTGGCTTTTTCCAAAGTTACCAGCCAAGCTATTCATCTGATCTTTCACATATCCAAACACCACCTCTGCAGACCTAAGTATCTTAATATCACCAATCTTGCTACTGTTTTCCTAGGAAGCAGGGTAAGATATGAAACACGACCTGAATGTCAGTAGAGGGAAAGGATGTTTTCTAGAAAAGGTGTTGAACACATTGCCAACAAACACTCTGTTTTTCTAAAGCCTTGCGCCAGAAGCCTGCTGATACATCATCACATCCAGGGAATATATTTGAGGATAACAAAAATTTCTTTGACAGCCTGCAGTGAAAAACATTCCCCTCCATTTATTTGTTTCACATCAGGAACTGGTGAAAGAATTTTATCTATTTCATCTTTGACAGCCAATAGCTACTTCATTGACTTTTCTCCTTACTCAGTGATTCCTGATGCTCTAAGTCCATCTGGCTACACTTTTAGCCATTGGTAGAATGCAAAAGAAACTTTCTGTATGCACGTCTCAGCTGTATTCCCACAGTCTGCACTTGTGGTACCCATCAGCAAGGCAGTCCCACATGGTTAAGCGCATTCCAAGGAAAATGCAGCTCAGGGATGTGCTCTGTAGGGATAGGTCAGGCACTGTGGTCATACATGGCAAGGATGGACATGCAGGTCAGCTGTTAAACTCTGACAAAACTCTATTGCCAAGTGCCAATGAGATTTACTCTGGTTTTCTTTGGAGACTCATAATCTGGCCAAACTGGGACAGTTTTTCAGGGTATAACAGAAGTCATATCCCCTGCAGTGGAGCTCCTTTCAAGCCAAATTTCTAATCTCTGCTCCACAGAAACTTTAGATCTTCTCAAAGAAAGGCACTGCTAGTCAATTTTAAACTACAGATACATCTGTTTCTTTTTCTCTAACCTCCTTCCAAGATTAAACTCAGCTCCCTCAACCCAAACCACCAGAGACATCCACCATGGCAAATCTCAGCCTCCAGAGTTAGATTCGCCTGGGTTGTAAGACAGTGGGAACAGACTCTAAAAAACAGCCTTGTAGAAAGCACTGTAAAATACTCCTTTTTCTTCTTTTCTATCAGTAGCTGTAGCAGAAAGCAAATACAAGAACTGAAAGCAACAACCTATTGATCTGTACCTATCTGCAATGCTAAGGACCCTATTTCTGCCACATTCATTTCTCTGTCTTTTCAGTAAGCCACCTACTACCATGAACCTTTCCTCTTTCAACCTCTGCATGCACCCACCAGCACATTAATCCGTAGAAATCACTTCTTGCTTGATGGATGAATCCAGCAGAGGCCTGTCCTGATAATACATCAATGGTGCACAGTTAGGCCAGGCTCAAGGGTCTGCTTTCTAATGATAGACACGAGGGCGGCCACAGCATGCAACCTACGTGTGAGATGGATGCCCTGTGAGAAGAGGTGTAGAGAGGGGAGGGGATGTGCTGCTCATGTAAATTTTCTACATTAGATTAGCTGCCAGCATAAGCAGGTTGCTCCCAATTGCTAGGATTCCAAAGGAAAAGGACACAAAGGAGCAGTGCTGGATGGTCCTATGATCCCTTCACCTTGTTTAATCCCTCCCTCCCTGAAAGGAGCATGTACTTGGCTCACTTGGAGTGGGAGATGTCAACCAACAGAGGATTTCATCCATAAAGAAACAGCTCCACCTGTGTGATTGAAATAAGATATGAGACACTTAGAAAGATTTCTAAAGCTTGCATGACCACAACCACTGCTTGTACTCATTGCTTTTCCAATTTATTTATTTGCATTTCTATGGGTGTGAACAGATCAGATTCAGCTTGTTCACTGTTTTGATATGTTTCATTTTTTCTGGCTCCTTCTCTTTGAGGGAGAGGAGTCCAGGTCCAGAGTGCACCCTGGAGTTAGGCACCCACATACACATCAATAAATCTGCTGGATGGGTAGGGGCTGATGGACGCATTCAGTGGGATCTGTTGTGAACCACTTCTGAAAACAAGGCAGAACCAGTAACACAGCACCAGAAATCTCACTTGAAATGACTATCTGAAAATCTTGGCTAGGATCACGTCTCGTGTTTTGCAAAACTCTCCTCTGCCTCCAGGCTGATTATGTTACTTTGGTGTATTTATTACATTCTGGGTGCAATCAGTTCTCATGATGAATATCCCTTTAGTCATCATGTATCAATTACTCATGTGCTACCTGCTCAGTGGAAACGAACCAGTGAATCTCATTTCTTCACTCGCCAAAGATTTCCCTGCCTCCTTTCCCATCATTACATTTCTGGAAGCTCTTTTCCTCTTTTTTTATTTTAGTCCTGGGTGTCCCCTGAGCTCAGTGATTGCATTTAAAACAGACACAACGACATTATGAAGCATTAAACTAATGGCATTTGAGACCATTTTTCTCCAGTAAACCATTATGATGTCCCTGGAACGGCTGGCAGAGGGCTGAACACCAGTGCCGCCATCCAGGGCTGCATCCCTCTCTGCCACTCGGTACCCACTCTGGGATTCGAGGTGCCATCTCCTGTGCTGCTCTCGCTGTAACAGCCCCCAAGAAAGCTGTTTTGATCTTCAGATGAGTTGTTTGGCACGACCATAATGACAAATATGTGAATGGGGGGGTTAACCATGAATTGCAAAGTACCTATCAAATCCCCAAGGTGGAGAGGAATATATCTTCCTTCACACCCTTTTGATGTATAGTTAATTACATGAATCTGGAACTGTTACCATGTGCAAACAGAGTGAAAATTGACTTTCTAAGCCATCCCTGGCCCCTCTGCATATGTCACTCGCTCTAGCCCAATATCATGCTCTGTCTGTACACACACAAATATATAATCAGTATGGGTTTAGACTCTTTTTTTTGATAATCCAACATTATAAAATGTTAGAGGGAAAGAACGGAATGTAGCATCCTTCAGGCCTGATGCAGCTTTTTTAAAAAGAAGAAAAAAAATCCTTATTTTATATTGGTTGTTCTTTCTCTTGCCTGAATAAAAGCTTTAGCACAGCTTGAAAGGGTTGCATGTGCTGAAATGTAGCCCAAGGATATGTGTTATTATCCATCCCCTCTTGACCAGCAGGGTCTCAGCTCTCTCTCCCTTTCAGCCTTTTGTTTGAACAGATGGGATTGGGGAACGAAGGGAAAGAAAGGCAGTCTGTTCTCATTAACGCTCCCAGTACACAAACACAAACCTGAGCACAGGGGACCTACAGAACAGGACTGCTTCCACTCCACACATATCCACTGAGACCATATGTACCCGCACACAAAGGCAGACAGAAGACCCACGTCGAGCCAGCTACTAGGCATTTACCAAAGATGACTCCTCACCAACTATTTAATTTTTTTTTTATTAATAAAAATCCTCATTGGTAATTCCTTTTTTTTTCAGCTGCCCAATTTAAAAAACAACCTTCCTTCACCAGTGTGGTGTTGAGGTTGTTTTAAAAGAAAGATTGTCATTAAATCAGCCTAACACCTGAGCTGGGAGCATTTGTTCTGTCTTGGTCTGATGTGAGCTATGTGGAGAGGTTTCAGGCTGCACCTGCCAGACTAAGGAAAAGGTTCATGTAGCTCAATCTCCTGGCATGGGCCGAGGCTGCTTCATCTGGAAAAGGTGCTCAAAAACCTGCTGTTATCCATGATGGACTACCTGTCCATTGAGAATATCGCATGAACTCTGTGGCCAGGGTAGGCTGTAACACTTCAAAGCTGGGTTCTTCAATTTCCCTCGTGGCTCTTGCATATTTTTGCAGATTTACTAATAGATTACTCAGAAGGTCTGCTTAAACATATATTTGATGCTTTTTTTGAATTGAGCATAGTCATTGGCCTCGGTGATCTCCTGTCACAGTGAATGCCTTCATGGGCAGTATGTGAGGAAACATATCCTTCCAGCAAAGCTTGACTCCTCACTTTGGAAAAGGGCAAGCAGCTCCAAGCTCTGCAGCCTGGTGGCTCACCACCCCATGGCAGCTGAGCAGACATTAAATGCCCACAGCCTGTGACAAACTCAAAGCCACTTAAAATAGTGAAGATGGGGAGATGAGGTGGCTTCCTCAGCACCCCACTGCACACCACACATCCATCACACACAGATGGCTACCGCGGTATGGCTGACATGTGGCAACTCATTAATCTGCTGTACTGCAGCCACACACTGAGCTCAGACCATGCTTTGAGGGGCAGCAGAATGGGTCTGTGTGTGAGCACAGCAAGCTCCTCCAGATACAGAGTTTCCCCTGCTCCCTTTTCTGGGTGGCGATCATCACTGCAGCGCAGAAAGCGTTTCTGGGCAACTCAGGTCTCCCTTCCTCTCCAGGTCAGCTCTGGTTCAGCTTGTATTCACCCATCCTCCCAAGCATTAAATGGGTCAGGCCTGAAAGGAAGATGTGCCAGATGTCTGCAGCTGCTGAAGAAGGACTTCCCAGATCAGAAGCATGACAGACACCGAGGTGGCTCTGAGACAAGCACTGGTGAAATGAGTAGTCAGGAGCCAATTCCCCAAAAAGGGTCTTTGGTTAAAGCCCCCATCTGATCTTTGTAGTTGATCGTATTTCCCAAAGAGTCTTGCTATACCCTAAAGAGCATCATACTTCAGGTGTCTGGTAGCAAAGTGAGTGAAGCTAGAGAATGGCTCTCCTCCAGTTGCAGTAGGTTGCAGTGAGCTGGAGACATGACAGGCTCTTCCCTCAAGTGTAGAAGGAAACACCCGTGTATTATGTCCAGCATCAGGTAGATCTATATTTCATTACAGCCCCGGGCATTTGACATGTAGTCTCAAGAAAAGAGAGCTGTCATTTTTTCCCCAGGTATTGTGAGCATAGGGAATGCAGAGCAGAAAATGAAGTGGTTCTCCCCGCAGGGCTGTTTGCAGAAGATCACAGGGGAGCCAAAGCAGAGGAGCATTAGTACCTCTGTTCGCAGGCTCTCACACACTCTCTGGGCATGCAGAGGCAGGTTTCCATAGCCGCACACCTCCTTTGAACACCACTGCACACACACGTGCTCTGCACGTTACTGCCAGCAGACAAGCAGTTGGCAAGGCACCCTCTGCCAGCTCTTTCCATGCATAGTTTCCCAGTTTCCATTAATAAGAGCAGCGGGGGCAGAGCCCAAATTCAGGCCCCCACTACCCAATCATGGACTGGCACATAGCAAGCTAAAGGCTTGCAGGTGGTGGGTCCAGGTTGCATGTAAGCTGCACCATGAAGGTGGAGGCCCCACATGGAGCCCCATGGCGCAGCATCTCAGGCACAACTGCTCTCAGGAGTTGTGCCTGACACACAGCACAGCTCGTGTCCTGCAGCAGCACCACTTTAGCATGGTGCAGAGCGCAGGTAATGAACCAGGAGGAGCCCACACCAGCAGGTGTAGCACAGCCCTCCTTGGTGATGGCGACACAAATAGCATAGCAAAAGGAGCCAGGGCCAGGACACATCACTTGCTACAAAGCAACGTTCAAGAGAAACCCCTTTATGTCTGTAGCACACCTCCCAGTGCTCCCCACCCAGGACTGGACTTCACATCAGCTTTAATTGCACTTTAGCCAAGCAATGGTTAGCAGGAGAGACCAAACCACCAACCACCATTTTCAGCAGGCTGTAAGAACAATATTGTTATCTGGAGGCTACTGCCCATTAGCTTGCCTACATGGCATCATTTATAGCAAATAGATTCTATTCCTAAAATCCCAGTTAGCCAACCAAAGAACACAAGCCCCCAAGCTCTTCAAAGCAAAACACTTGAAGTCTGGGCTTGGCAAACATGACACAGCTCAGCAGCTTGCATTCTTCTTAGCAAGATATGGCAATGCTTTCATCCAGACCATTACAACAACAAACCCACCCCTCCAAACTTAACAGAAGGGTCAACTGAAGTCTAGGAGTATTGAGATTCTATAGTTTTCCTCTGTCTTTTCAGCAGATGCAATTTTAAAAATGCAACTCTTGTTTTCAACCCAAACCAGAAAAGCAGCCTGGAATTGAAATTACACATCTAGAAAAAAAATCTTTGCAAAGAAATGTGTTTCAGATCAACAAAAATATTTTGCTTCACCTTAAAAATAAAGCCTAGGCAAGAAGCACCTAAGCTGCTTGAAAATGAACTATTAATAGAGAGCATTTTGGTAACATGGAGATGTTCCACTTTTAAATTACCTATGAGGGCACAAGTGCCTGTGTACAACGAAAAGGGGCTCAGAGTGCCACTACAAATTCAGCAAACATCTTGGGCTGTGAGTTACCCTGCTTCAGTCATGCTGTGTCATGGAAATATTGATCGACCTCCTCTCTGTGGATTTCAAAATGTCACAAAGTTACAAAAGTAGGCCTGACAGCGATGGTCCTCCTGGTATCTTCTCCCTACACAGCTGCTGCTAGCCATGCTTGGAAACACGATGCTGACAGACAGCTCTTTGGTCCAATAGAGTTGTCACAACATTGCATACGATGTTTTGCTCCACGTACCAGCAAGTCTCTTTCAGACCATCTGTGCCTCAGAGCACAGGACAGCACTGTGCTACCTGAGCCTGCAGTGCTTTAGGAGAGATCAGAACCCCCTGGTTCACCAGACAATCCACTGCTTGAGTTCTATCCTCAGACACTTGCTTGCATCAGTTCTCAGCAGCTGGAGGCACCTTGCTGCTCCCCAAGCTCTCATATTGTTTCAGATTCATGGAACAGAGCACAGGAAAATGGCCAGAGTGCCACCACCAATGGGACTTGGGGGGTCAAACCCCAAATGCCACCTAGAAGTAGGGAGGCCCACCAATGGCACCAGGAGCACTCCTTGGGCCTATATGATCTGTCAGTGTAGATAAACCTGTTTATACCTACCCGGAAAGGACCAAGGGAGGTTTACAAGTGGAGGCCGAAGAGAGTGCTGTCATTGCAAATAATGCCATCCACATTCTAGACTACATCAGGAGGAGGGTGGCCAGCAGATTGAGAGAAATTATCCTAATCTGCTCCTAACTGCTGGTGCCTAGGTATTCTGTTCAGTTTGGACCTCCCAGGTTCCAGGGGGATGTTGAAAAATGTGGAAGAATTGATTGAGATAGTGAGGGGCCTGGATTACATAACCTTTGAGAAAAGGTTTTAGGAGCTGGGCTTGTACTGTGGTGAAAAGAAGCTACTAGGCAATATAAGAGCAGCCTACACCTATCAAAGGGAGCCCCAAAGATGATGGAGCCAAACTTTCATACAGTCCTAGCCACCCACAAGGTATGGAGACAGTGCAGAGAGGCTGAAGGGAGGGCTCAATGGGACAATTCCTAAAAACAGGAGGAGCCATTCAGGGGCCAGAGCTGCTGCAGGTAGAATGCAACTGCCCTCTCTCTAAAGTTTCCCTGGGATCAATAACCAGAGGTCTCAGTTCAAGTCAAGGATCAAGTGTTTTCACTGAGCTTCAGAAGTTGTGGTAACTCCTCTGTGCAACACACACTGCTCCAGCTGGGCAGAGGTGTTTTTAAACTGGTCTTGGCTCTAGTTTTGCATTATGTCCCTCCATCTCCCCACATAATTCCCCTCCAAGTGAATGTGGGAACGTGACCGTCCTAATTCATCTGTGGTGTTTAGACTTGGATCACAGTTAATACAAAGGGGCTGGAGACAGCAAGTAAAACACCATCTGTTCATTAGCTTTGAAAATTGCATAAGCCCAAAGCCAAAACTTCACTTCCTCTGAACTCTGCAGAACTGTAGATATGGATGGAGATCTGAATCTTGTGTCTGGCTGATCCAAGCACTCCTAAGTGGTAATTGGTGGGGGAGGATGGGCTGGCTGCTGGACTGCAACTGCTGGCTGCTGTCAGTTCCCAGTACTTCAACTCTGCCTGGCCTGACACTCGCTCTGTCCTCAGTGAAATAGCTGGAGCTGGGATGCTCAGCTGCAACAGATCTTCAGCTCTGGACTGGTTTCTACCTGACAGCTCACTCTTGCTTCCAGTTACATGCATATCCAAGGCACCCACTGACACATACTGAGGTGCCAAACCATGAAAGAGAAGGGATGCTGGGGTGAGTAAGGAGGCCCACTTGAAGATGGGCCTCACTTTGCTCCTTGCTACAGAACCCATCTCCATGTCATCAGTAGTCACAAGAGCTCAGCTCCCCAGCAGCTGCTCTACATGTTTGTATTCAACCCCTGTGCGTGAATGTGATTTATGGTCCTCAAGAAAAACTAGGTCCTTTGGTCGCTGACAGTGGGTGCCTAGGGAGGACAGCAGAGAGAACAAGCCACCCTTCCTGCAATCCAAAATAAAATCAGAGGGATTGGCAGTGGCAGTACTGGCAGGAGGAGCAGTGGCCCCTCTGTGCTGTCTGGACTATTTCCCAGAAGGGACAGCAAGGCCTATGTAATCAGGCTCAGCTGGTAATCAGACAAAGTCCAAACTAGCATAAAGACTAAATTATGCCTTAGTCCTTCCAGCTCAGGGGAAGGGATATTGATAGGGGAGGCAAGGACGGCTGCTGGACTGCAGCTGCCAGCAGCAGCCCATGCAGACAGAGAAATATCTCTCTACCTAACCTGCCCCTCGCCCCATTGTCATTTAAATAGCCGGCGCCTGGCGTGCAAAGGGCACATGCAAATCCCAGCGCCCTGCTCAGCCGCACACCAGCATCGCTGCGGGCACCCTGCGGCCCTCGGGGGGAAATAACACCATCTGTGCCCGCCAGCGCTTGCCGAGCCCTGCCTGGAGACCCCGCTGCTCCTCCTGTGCTGTGTGCCCCGACTCGCCCCTCTCTCCGGTGTACAAAGAGGGGGACTGATGCCAGGCTGTCTGAATTGGTGTGAAAAGAGGCCCCAGCAGACAAGGCTAAACCTGAGTCCAACTGGCTATGTAGCTTTGTTTCCATCAGCCCTGGAAGAATGTACTAAAAGCATCCCACCGTGGGGAAGGTGGAGGTGTGCCTTGCTGCTGGATTCAGCCTTGGGAGAAGGGTTTATCACACTTCTAAAATGCAGCAGACCCATCTTTACCTGTTCAAAAATGGCAGCTGTCAAAGTTACATGAGCATTTTTAAATCACAAGATTTAATTTACTTGCATAGACTTTTATGTGTGTATTTGGTTGGGAAGGGGTGAGCTTTTTTACATTTTGGTTTCTGACCCTTTAAAACCCTGCCACAGATCATGGCTTCAAGCTGCCCTCTGCAACTTTTGGGGCCAGAGACAGCCTTAGAATTTAAAAATGGAAAGCCAAGACCTGAATTTCACCCTAGCAATTACCTCTGAAGTCCCGTGATTCCCTGCTACTCCTTCTCACATTGCAGACCCTCTGTTAGCTGCACAAACACTGTCCATGGGGACCACTCTGGAGCCCAGAACTCCGTACAGGTCCTGGTTAAAACACAGAATTTCATAATATGTAAGGCTGGAAGGGATCTCTGGAGATCATTTGGTGCAAATTCCCTACTTAAACAGGGTGGGGAGCACACTGGATAGGATTGCGTCCAGACGGTTCTTGAATATTTCCGTGGAAGGAGATTCCACATCCTTTCTGGGCGATCTGACCCAGTGCTCAGTCACCTGCACAGCAAAGAAGTTTTTCCTCATGTTCAGGTGGAGCTCCCTGTGTTCCAGTTGCCCTTTGTCATGTTGCTGGGCACTACTGAGAAGTTTGGCTCCATCCTCTTGGAATCCTCCTTTCTGATATTTGAATACAGGTAAGATTGTCTCTGTCTTCTCTTCTTGAGGCTGAACAGGTGCAGCTCCCTCAGCCATTCTTTATATGGGAGATGCTCCCAGTCCATTAATCAACTTCGTCACTTTCCACTGGACCTGCTCCACGAGCTCCACGTCTCTCTTGTACTAAGGAGCCCAGAACTGGACACAGCACTGCAGATGCAGCCTCACCAGGGCTGAGCAGAGAGATAGGATCACCTCTCTCGACCTGCTGGCACTGCTCTTCCTAAAGCACCCCAGGACACTACGGCACTTCTTGGCCATAAGCGCACACTGCTGGCGAAACACGACCAAGATCCTTCTAGAACCGGACCCGCTCTCTGAACGGGGCTGCGGAGGGGTCAGGAAGCACTGACCGGGAGAGGCAGGCCACGGCATGGCACATGCGGCATCAGGCGCGGGTTTCCCTGCTGTCCCATGGCGGGCTGTCCCCGGTCACTAGGGCTGTCCCATGGCGGGCTGTCCCCGGTCACTCGGGCTGTCCCCGGTCATTCGGGCTGCCCCCGTCTCTCGGGCTGCCCCCGGTCTCTCGGGCTGTCCCCGGTCACCTGGGCTGTCCCCGGTCTCTCGGGCTGTCCCGGTCTCTCGGGCTGTCCCCGGTCACTGGGGCTGTCCCATGGCGGGCTGCCCCCGGTCTCTCGGGCTGTCCCCGGTCACCTGGGCTGTCCCCGGTCTCTCGGGCTGTCCCATGGCGGGCTGTCC
>VZTN01037817.1:294747-392960 GCA_013400515.1 Erpornis zantholeuca | reverse complement strand
GCCCCCTGGCGGCCAGCAGCGGCGGCGGTTAGCCGTGAGGCGGAGGCCCCGGGCAGGGGATGTGCGGCCGGCACGGGAGCGGCCGCAAAGGCGGAGGGGGAAAACCGGGACTGGCAGGACAAGTATGAAAAGCTGAGGGTCTCAAAAACACGACGCTGGAACAGCTTGCCCAGAGAAGTTCTAGATGCCCCAGCCCTGGAAGTGCTCAAGAGCAGGCTGGATGGGGCTCTGAGAAACCTGGTCTAGTGGAAGGTGTCCCTGGCCATGGCAGTGGGGTTGGAACGAGGTGATCTTTAAGATCCTTTCCAACCCAAACTGCACTATGGCTCTGTGATTATATGACATGCTTCTTCCAACCATCAGCTTCAGCAGCAGTTTTCAGCCATCCCTAAGGAGGGAGGTGAGGTCTCTACCTTTTTTGCTAAACTTCCACCATGTCATCCTCATACAGTTTGTGATTTTCACGTCCTTCTGTAGCTCTTCATGACATGTTTCATGCTATTACCCAAACATTTCCACTTCATTTTTGAACAGAGATGTTTTAATAGAGAACTTTTTCTCTCTTCTGTGACTGCAGGTAAAAGCTTGAGCACAGACACCCTGAATATGCCATACTGGAGAAATATCACGAGCAAGACACTTCTCAGATCTCTAGATGTAGATGATCTTTAAGGTGCCTTCCAAACCAAAACATTCTCTGATTCTATGGTTCTATGTCATGGTTGCCTCCTTAGCCTGTGTCAGAGGATCAGTCTCTGTCTCCTGCCATGCCAGTCACACCACCATGCGTATGACACCCACCACCACAGATACTCAAAAGGCACCAGCTCAGTCTGGAGACCTGATCATCCTGCAGTAGCTGCTCTCAGAGTTCTGACAGCTCCTAGCTAAAGAAAAGACACTTTTGAGCTTCAGAGTCTGGCTCTTAATTTAGACCTCTGCATGTAGATCCTGAGTCTGCAAGGAGGGACAGCCTTGATCAGCTACAAAAAGGCTGATCTCCCAGAGACTCTGATAATTAAAAATTATTAATGTGTTTATAGCGGAGAGTTTGTGAGAAACTGTTGATGGCTGGCTGTATACTTCTGAGCAGCCTAGCCTCTCCATCACAAATCAGCCACTAACAGAAAAGAGAGCAGAATCCCATTATATTAATTGCATCATATAATTTAAGAAGCTCTATCTAGCTAAATCTTGAAGGACCTTCGGGAGCTGGGCTCTGATCTAGAAAAACTGTGACCCATATACTTAACTTCAAGTGAGAGGGCAGACCTAATGGGATGCAAAATCAAGCACAGGCCTAAGTGTTTTCTCTGGGTTCAGGGCCATACAGACTGACACTTCAGAGAAGGCCAACATCTCACAGCCTGTCAGTGTCAGTGGGGAGATGGATGGAGTGCTGCTTCCTAATTTTACTTATGCTAATAAATTCCCCACCTGTGTACAGTAATTTACAGGCTAAAAGGAAAGCCAAGCTACTGTCACTGGATAGCTGTAAGACAGCAGCTGGTTTACTAGAGTTTAATAAGTGAAATCTCTTGGGATTGGATGACTCTGGGCAAGTTTGGCTGCTCCTGCAACCTCTCCCTGAGTACCAGGCTCCCCAGGTTTCTTTGTGTGTGTATGTGTGTGTTTGTGCATGTTAGGGCCTGATCCTCAAGCAGTGCTCTCCCAGCTCTCATCTGAGACAGTTTAGCGACAGGAAGGGAATTTTAGATAAAATTTAAAATATTGCATTTCAAAACGTCAGAAGAAATACTTTCACTCTGAACCGTTGTGTCAAATTAAAACACATTTTTAAAGTCCTTTATGTTGCAGGATCTGTGCTTTCTGCCACTGGAGAGTTTTAGCTAAGTTTTTTCAAGTAACACTTCAATTAATGTAATCAAAAGCCTGCCTGAGATGATTGCTGGGTAGTCTTCCCCTTTTCTGCATGTGCAGTTATTGGGGTTGACACCGTCAGCATACATGATTCTGTTCAGCCACATAGTTCTGTATATGACACATGGAAGTCAAGAGGACTAATTTAAGTCTTAAATACTCAGGGTCTTCATCAGAGTTGAAAGATTTTAAATGCATCAATGAATCAGGCCATGTTCTTATTAATTTAGCTGCCTAAATCTCTCCTCTGTGGGTCTGATCTGGACAAACAGTAATCAGAACAAACTCTATGAGCAGGAAAAAACATCTGAATTTCACATCTTTGCAAGACTAGCCTTAAGTATCTAATTGGCTATTTAAACCCCCAAAATCTGCTGCTTGCAAATGAAATAATGATTCTGAAATGACTGCAGCTTGAAGTTGGTCTTTGAAATGGCATTGTGTTCATAAATCTGCAGGCTTTAACTCTGGCAAAATAGTAGTATAAGTTGTCCAGAAAACACCCCTTTGTGGTGAAAGAGGGAAGGAAGGAAGGAAGGAAGGAAGGAAGGAAGGAAGGAAGGAAGGAAGGAATGGAAGAGAGAGAGAAAGAGAGAGAAGAAAAAGAAAGAAGGAAAGAAGGAAAGAAGGAAAGAAAGAAAGAAAGAAAGAAAGAAAGAAAGAAAGAAAGAAAGAAAGAAAGAAAGAAAGAAAGAAAGAAAGAAAGAAAGAAAGAAAACACATGAAAAAAAAGAAAAATAAAGAAGAAAAATACATTGACCAAGGATGAAGGGGTATCAATTATATTTACTAAAATAAAGTTGTCTTGGTTTCCTGCTACTAGCCAGTAAGAACTGAGCACAAACTGCTGTGCTAGGTCATTTTAGATCCTCTTTTTACATATGACATTTGCCTGACTGCACTAACTACTCCAGCTCAAATTACTGCATCCCTGCCCTGTATATCCTCACCTGCTAATCCAGGGAGCTTTGTAGGAGCTTAGTTGCAGCCGTCAGCATGCGGGTGCTGCACACAGCTGTGACATGCAGCTCCTGAGAGGTGGAAGAGCCTCTCTGGCAGTGCTGGTTCCTCACACCACGCATGTGCTCTGAGACACAAGAGGATGAAGAACACCATCAGCATACAGCCTGATTTCTAACCTACAACCTGTCACATCCTCAAAGCTGGCTTTTCTCTCCTGCCTATCCAAACACCCCTCAGTCAGAGATCTTCAGCATTCACTAGGACCATGGCACCCAGCAAAGGACCTGTTGAGAGCAGTGTGACGGCTTGCTGCCAAGGCATGAGGAATGTCTGAATGTTGGCCACAGGCTGGCATCTGGTGGTCTGATCTTCTCTTTGGTACAACTCCATTTGGAGTGTACCATGTGGTACAGATGGCAGCTCTTCAAGTCAGTCTGAAGTCATCTTTGATGAACTCAGAGGAGAAGAATCCAAGCTGGAGCCATGCCTTAGTTTTTTGTGATCCTTCTTACCCACAGTACCAACTAAAATGCACCTGAAGAAGAAAACTCTTCACCTGCCCTCAGAGAGCCTGTCTCTCACAGGGATATAGTGGTTCCTACATTCCCTGGGGCACTAGAAAAAGCCACACACCTACCTTGTAGAGTTTACACTAGAAGCTAGACACTATATCTCCTGTGCACCCTCTTTCTTTGTGCCCTTTACCCCTCAGACCGTTCTGCCATGCCCCTCACCCAGCCATCCCCAGGTCTCGTCTGCCAGAGGGTGGGAGGTCTCTTGGTGGGTGGGGATGGAAACAGGAGCACAACCTGTGGAATGACTCCCTGCTCCCAGGGGAGAGCTGACCTTCTGCAAGCTGACACGCTGTGCCAGGGTCAAGTGTTAAAAATCTGAGTGAACCCAGCAGCCCTTTATGGAAACCATGACCCAGGCTGGAGCTCATGGGTGCTGCCAGGTGATACTTAACTAGAAACCTCAGGTTAGAAAGAAAAGCCAAGCCATGCTCTGGCAGAACACTCTGCTGGCCCCAGGCTTGGAGAGACATGGCTACTGCTTTTTTCTCTGGGAAAGCATTGGCTGCATGGTTTTGGGTGTTTGGTTTTTTTCTATCTCAGGATAGAGCTGGTGCAGGAGGCTGCTGATGAGGTATCTTCCTTCTAGCAGGGCTCCTCTGAGCATCCAGCCTACCGAGGCAGAGCTTCACCCTCTGCTTTCCAGCCTCCCACAGCAGACACAGGCATTGGTCCAGTGCTTTGTCCCAGGATAAAGAGACTCTTCATCAAGGCAAACCAATGTTTCTTCAAGAGTGGGTGAACATTTCTAAGGAGAGGGCAAAAGTTTCAGAATAAGCTGTAAAATGTTACCTCTGCCCAAATGTTTCTGCTAACCAGATGACTTGTTGGTAGTGGCTGATATTCAGTATGGCAGAGACATTTTTTCAATAAGGCAGAGATTTTTTACAAGGGTGTGTACTGATAGGACAAGGGGGAATGGCTTTAAACTGAAAGAGAGTAGGTTTAAATTACATGTTAGAAAGAAATTCTTTACTCTGCGGGTGGTGAGGCACTGGCACAGGTTCCAGAGAAGTTCTAGGTGCCCCAGCCCTGGAAGTGCTCAAAGCCAGGCTGGATGGGGCTCTGAGAAACCTGGTCTAGTGGAAGGTGTCCCTGGCCATGGCAGAGGGATTAACTAGATGATCTTTCAGGTCCTTTCCAACCCAAACTGCACTATGGCTCTGTGATTATATGACATGCTTCTTCCAACCATCAGCTTCAGCAGCAGTTTTCAGCCATCCCTAAGGAGGGAGGTGAGGTCTCTACCTTTTTTGCTAAACTTCCACCATGTCATCCTCATACAGTTTGTGATTTTCACGTCCTTCTGTAGCTCTTCATGACATGTTTCATGCTATTACCCAAACATTTCCACTTCATTTTTGAACAGAGATGTTTTAATAGAGAACTTTTTCTCTCTTCTGTGACTGCAGGTAAAAGCTTGAGCACAGACACCCG
The DNA here is from genome assembly GCA_013400515.1 of Erpornis zantholeuca. Classification (NCBI taxonomy): domain Eukaryota; kingdom Metazoa; phylum Chordata; class Aves; order Passeriformes; family Timaliidae; genus Erpornis; species Erpornis zantholeuca. The sequence goes on along the minus strand of VZTN01037817.1, from coordinate 388,107 downwards.
GAAGTTGCCAGAGAAAGATGTCACAAGCAAGACACTTCTCAGATCTCCATATTTCTAGGCTGACTTAATGATCCAAGGGTAGGGGATACTTGAGTCATTACTTCTGAATTCTTGGGAACACTGTGTAACTGTACCCCAGCTACGTACCAATATCCATGCTGGGTTTGCTGCCAGGATGGCTTTTTCACATAGAAGAATTTGAAAAATTTGCAATATTTGCCTGGCACCCAAAAAAAAAAAAAAAGGCATGCCCCAGACATGCATAATGGACTGCCTGGAAAACACCTGGACTGCCTGGAAGACATCTGGACTGCTTGGAAGACATCTGGACTGCCTGGAAACCTATTCACCCCAGAAATGCAAGTGCCTGATGAATGAATTTTTTAGAGAATTTCAGCCATCCCAGACAGTATAAAACCCAATTAGAGGACAAGAAGAAGGTAAAATTGGAGCAGAAATTCAAGAGCAGCAAATCCTCTCTGTCTCCTTACAAAATTAAGGAGCACACTAAGTTTGTCTGGCTCATCATTCAAAAGGAATGAGGTTCCTGGTGGCATAGTGAGCTCACCGCAGCACTTCCCAGCCTGTCAGCTGTGCCCCAACAGGCGTCACAGTCCAGGCAGGGGAGGGGGAAGGTTTTGAGAGGCAGCACAAGAGGCCGAGAGCAAAGGAGAACTGAGCAGCCACTCCATTGAAACAGGTGTATATCTGCCTGGAACAGCTCTGTCAGCAGCAGCAGGCGCCACAGCACTAAATTAAACACCCCTCCAATCATCAAGATGTTATTAAATATGCTGATGCTTTCATGGGTAGGAGAAACCTGAGGTGCAAGTGTCACCCCAGATCTGTCCACCTCAACTGGGTGTACTCTGTGTGGGATCCTTCTTTTAGAGTATGGTCCCACAGAGCTGGGTGGAAGCAGTGCCAGTGGTTAATGCGTGCATGGGTGCGTGCAGACAGACACATGGACACATGCTTGGACATACCGATCATGGCCAAGTCTGGGCAAGAGTCCAGTGATCCCATCTCCTCCAAGAAAAAGGCAGGGGACTGATAGAAATGGCCAGGGTGTATATGCCCTAAGGTTTTCCAGAAGGGTATATACTGCGTCAGATCCCGTGTTTTATTTCTCTTACTTTATTAATATTATTATTATTATATTATTTGTAATTGCTGAGGTCTGTGGGCCAAGGCTCATTCTGCACCATTCACACCCCACTTCTTGGGACACCATCTTTGGGGCAAACTTTCACACTGGCTCCCAGCTTGACTGTGAGATATGTGGGCTTGGCTGTGGGCTTTCAGAGAGATCTGAGCACCTCTCACAGGAACATGCCTGCCCTAGTTTCTGAGCCAGCTCTCCTGAAAACATGGTCAGCAGCAGTTGCATCTCCTTCTCCAGCTCTCCATGATGCCAAAACCTTCAGGAACCCAGACCTGCCCCAGGCTTCCTGCCTGCCTAAAGCACTAATCCCTATGAGTCTGATGTCTAAGCACCTTGCAGCATCATATCATCCCTGCACCCTGCTGGCATGGTTCACATGAAGAACTGAAGCATGGAAAAGTTTTTTCAAAGCCCTGTGGGAAACCTGTGAAAAACATGAACATCCATCTCCTTCCCACAGCCACTTCCTGCTCCTTGTGATGCGTCTGCCCACACCTTTCCCCTCGAGGGGAGATTGTGCCACTGTCTCAGGGGCAACTGCTTTAGCTCATCAGTTGTGATATCTCAGCAGAAGAAAGTGGCATAAAACAGGGCAGGGTGCAGTGAAATGTGGTGGCTTTTCTGAAGTAGGGTTCATTAGAGGTATCTGGGGAAAAGAAAAAGACCTCTGATCAATCAGCTTAAAATCGCTGTGCGGGGGTCTGCACTGGCACCAGCATATTTTAGAAGTTTATACATCAAACAAAGATTGAAGGTCTCAGCACCAGGTAGGTGCCAGACCCCATTTTCTCCCAGGTTCTGCAGAAGAGAAGGTGGACAGGCAGCACTGTGGCCAGGGCTCTGTGTGGGTGCTTTGTGCAGCAGCCTTGTCGCCTTCCAGAATTTCTCTTAATGCTTTTCATTTTCAATTAATTTCTTTCTCTTTTCCTCTCATTTCCCTATATGCCAATGGGCCCATTTCCATTTGGGCACAGCAATGTCTTAGTTAAATCCTTTTTTACTGTGTAGGGGTTATTAGCTCATTAGAAGCCAACTATCTCAATAGTGCAGGGGCAGTCCCAGTTTTAACCTTCTAAAGTCCTTTTTGACACGTACAAGTCACAGTGCCAGACCAGGTCCCAGAGACAGAGAAGTGCAATGATCCCCCTCAGGTTGCACAGAGCAACTTTGAGAGAAACAATGCCTAAAAACACAAGATTTTTTTTAAAAATCTATGTGATTAAGAATGAGTTAGGACACCCGGATTATCTTCTTGACCTTCCCTTTACAACTTCTATATAATTTCATAGAAGTTCTTTTGTCTGTCCTGTGTTTGTTTTTCCTCATCAAAATCAGTGTCCGTGTGTCAGAGAACAGAAGGGTTTATAGCATCTTTTTATCACACAGTAGGTCTCAAGACACCTCAGTCAAAGTGTTGTGAGGTACTCCAAAGTTCTCTGGCAATTTGTAGCAGGCAAAAAACTGAGGGAGTGCCAATGATAGAGCTTCTCTGCCTCATACTTGCCTGCCATCACTGGTGTGACTGCATTGGAATACCAGCAATATAAAGCACCATGAAGGATTTATCACGTTTCAGGGCTGAAGGGAAGGGAGAGACAACTAGGTTTTTTCACACTGCAGAGCTTTTCTCAGGATGATAGTTTTCCCCTTGGTCTCTTTAGGAAGGTTCAATGTGTCTCTGAGGCTCCCACCCTGGTCATAGCAGTAAACTGCAAGCTCATACCCGCAGTGACCTTGCTTGGCTAGCTGGTGGCAAAAGGCATATTTTCTGAATACTGCTATCTTGCAAAACATACAGGGTCTTAGAAGCTTGAAAAGAGATTAGCTAAAGCAGAACTCTAAATCCTGAAGCCCTGGAAAAAAGGCTCGCTGAAGCATTTGGATCAGCAGTGGCTGGGGATCTCTTTTACTGTGTGAGATAGAAAGGACAGTGAAGGTGAGAACAGCAGCATGGAGTGTGGCTGCAGTGTCCATGAGGGAGGAACAGCAAGTGTATGTCCCTAATTTGTAGTAAAAGTAGGGAAAAAAAATCAACAAAAAGGAGGTTTTTATTTATCCTACGTCCCCACCCAGCATTTCTGCAAGCCTGAATTGGAAGGATGAGGCTGTACTGTTTTGAGCACTCTTACTGACTACCTATCCTCACAGAATTGGAAGGAACAAAGAAAAATACTACTTCAATGAATGTCAGCAGTGGTTTTGCAACCTAAATCCCTGGAGCTAGGATTTTGCTTGATGGATGAGCCCAGAAAGCCTACAGTAGTGAATAAACCAACAGCAAGTGTTTCCTCTTAATTATCTCTTTCTTTGCCTTAAGTTTTGGGCCAATTCTGAAGGTTGTTTGAACAACATGAGCACCTGTCAGGGTAGACAGGCAGTGAGCCCTACCAGCTCATTTCTCAGAAAGCTTTCAAGGAAACAATTCTAGGATAGTTAGCTGGGGAAAAGCATTGTACTGGTTTTTTGAGGCAAGGCTAAGAGATGCAGCAACAGAATGGATGAAGGAGTAAATGGTTAAGTAATCAGAGCTGGGAGGTTGAACCTTGCAGTCAGCTTGTATCAGAAACTAACAGATGCCAGGTTTGTCAGGAAATGAGATATCTGAGCTGAAAGGCAAGTGTCCCAGGATTTAGTTCAGACTATATCATTCCCTTGTGTGACTCTGCCCACAGAAACATATGTGTTGAAACCACAGGCAGTTAAACGGGATCAGGAAGACACTGGACCATGCAGGAAGATAGACAAAATACTTGCAGTGAACAAATGAGTGCAAAATCTAAAGTTTCACAGAGAAGTCTGTGAAATTTCTTTGCTCCCCTCATGCTCCTCTCCCATGGGGAACTACTATTGGTCCTACCCCATGAAAAAGGATCTGATACACACAGAAAACTTATGTCATTGTCCTGTAGAAATGGGCCTTCAACAAAACTCAGGTTCCCCAAATGCATGGGGTCTGCACACGGTACTTTTTTTGACAGTGCGCCTGGCCCAAAATTCAAAATTTAAAACATTATCAGAGAATGGATGGACAAGATTTGAAATTCCAAGGAGTTTTGCTTCACGGGTTGAGATGAGCATATTTCAGTGTGCTGCTATTAGCACCAAGAGAGATGAAGAGAAAGGCACAATACTTACGGCCTTTGTCAGATTGTAGGAGCATCTGCTCCAGTCCCAGCTCTGCTATTCCCCAGAGAAAAAAACCAAAACAGCTCTGCTCAGATTCAAGTATTTAACTACTGTTCTGGACGTCTCAAAACACATGAATCCAGGACTTGAGATCTATATTGGCAGGGCTGCAAGGAGAACATCTGCTTTGACTAAAGTTTATTGGAATTAAGAATTTCTGGTGATTGAGGCAGTTGTTCCGACTTTGATGAATTCGCCCTTACTTCTGCCTTGGTAAACAAGGTATCTTGAATTTCATATAGATGCAGCTAGAGCTAGTAGACTACAGAAAATGTCCACTAGATTTAGCCCTAGCAGCCCCACTGAGGTTCTGAGTGGAGACACAAAGAAATGTTCACTCTGGTGACCATGACACCCAGTATCACTTTGCTGGAGGAATTCCCTTTGATGCAGAGGTGAAGCCTAGTAGTCACAAGTATTTGTTACTCATGCCACAAGCAGATAAACGAGATTCATGTGGGGCTAACGAAGCAACCATTTTTGTGAATAAGAAGCATTTTTGTTCCTTTTTTGATAGAAAAAGGAGGAGAAAATGAAAATTGGATTACATCTATTTTTGGCAGATTAAAAAGTTATTCAGACTAGAGAAAAAATTCATCAAAAATAGCTTGAGCAATATCAAAGTGGAGCAATTGCTGGAGATCTACAAGAATAAAGGAGGTCAGGAGCCTCATAAGCCAATTTTTGAAGTAACTGCAAATGTTTCATTTTCATACCCTGTCTAATGTGTGCCTGCTTTAAAACACATTGTGATGCCAGTGGAAGCCTCTCCTGCACCCCAGATCCATGGGAGTCCTTCAAAGGCAACCAATCAGCCTAATGTATGCCTAGTCATCCCATGAGCTTAGTTCTGTGATTTACATCCTAAACATTCAGCATAAACCTAACCAGCCATTGCCACCCACTGTGAAACAAGTCTTGTGTCTCCCACTAAAAGCAATCAGACTTATGCAGACTTACCTCTCCCTGTAAAAATGACTGCCCCTGAAGGCTGCCTTTAAGAAGTGTGTATTGGAGGCTGTCTTGCTTTGGCTTTTACCCAGATTCTTCAGGCTTTGTCATTAGGCCTTTAATTTGCCAGCAAATGTTGAGCTTCTGAAAAGGCTTTGGGAATAAAACAGATTTGGAAACTATTGCCCAGAGGGTTTCAGTCAGTATGTTGTGGGCTGTTCAGGTTGGAAGTGAATTCTGACATAGAAGTGAAAGGATGTGTGCTCCTAAATCACCCAGGAGATGTGTTTAATCTGCCCAGGAAAGTGTTCCAGTCACCATCCCTGGGGGTATTTCAAAGATGTGGAAATTTGATACTTCAGGACATGGTTAAGTGATGGACTTTGCAGTGTTTGGTTAATGACTGGACTCAATGATCTTAGAGTCTTTTACAACCTAAATGATTCTGTGATCCTGTAATTGCTAAGCAATGCTCCCCTTTTGTCCCAAATATTAAAATAGTCCCAGAAATACAATTAAATGGGAACAACTGCATTAAGAAGGGACATTGTCTCTTCCCTGGTGTGGATGGAGCAAAGCTGTGATGGAGCAGCATGCAAGAAAAAGACCTGATAAGGCCACTTGTCTGCACATCACTTTGGCAGGGGGAAGGGAGCCGTACCCCCTGTCAAGCTCTTCTCTGCCAGCCCCTCAGCAGGCCTTTTCCAGTGGATGCATGCCAGCCCCAGGGCTGGCTTATGGCCAGCTGGCCTGCCTCCACCTGCCTGTTGCTGCCAGTCATGGGTCAGGGGTGACATCGTGGTCAGAGCAGGGAAAGAGCTGAGGGACTGTGCCTCTGAATTGCTCTCCCTCAGCAGCACTGTGCAGGTGATACTGAGCTCCAGCAGAAGGAGGAACTGGCCACCATTCCTGGGACATGAAGAAGGAGGAATATGCAGGACAGCTTGCTGGGAAATGCAAGAGGGTTGTGTGAAAACCTGTTCCAGTCAAACAGGCAGGTCCCAGAAAGGGAGGCTGGTGGTGATGGTGCCATCTGACCATCCTCTTGAGGAGAGCCCTGCCTCCTGCCCCAAGACACTGGCTTTGGCACTTGCCTCCCACCCTTCAGCCCCTTTAGCATGACAAGGTTTAACCACTCACCAGCAATGTATGGGACTTGGGTACTACTGTGAAAATGGGAGGCTGCAATATAAGCTTCCCTCTGCTTTTGGATTACAGGTCAAAGGGCCAGCAATTCTCCTGCTGCCCCACAGGCAGAGAATGTGCTTCAGAAAGCACCTTGAATGTCAGCCAGCAGCTCTAAATGGTGCTCTAGGCAGGAGAAAGAAGTCTCAGGGGTGTTCACCTCCTTTGCTGCTGAGGAAACAGGACTTTCTCCTCTAGTGGTGCAGATAAGGCTCTGAAACTCTTTAACCTGAGATCTGTTATCAAAAGCCTAATCACTGTAATGCTCAAAGGGATGTAAAGAGGGGTATCCTTATTATAAATTGCAGTAAATACCTTCTATTTTTGTCAATTCCTAGTAGGACAGTCTGTGCCTTGGTTCCTTGTACGAGTGAAGTCTGTCCCTTCACAAACTCTGCCTGTATATTCCCAGGACTGACATCTTCCACTCCCTCCCTCTTGCCCACTCCCTCTCTCTCAGATGATGCAGAGTGCCAGCAAGTCCCTCAATGGTGTCATATCTGTCCTTTTTATTCATTGCAGAGTTTATTTTTAGCCTGAAACAACTGCTTCCTAAAAATGGAGCTCCTAATGACACGGGAGCTGGACACAGCTATGTAAGGTATCCAGGGCTTGTCCTGACAGCTTCTCCTGTCTGTCTCTCTCTTTGTTGTAAGTACAGGACAGCAACGTTTGCTGCTTCCCAACAGCCTTGCAGTGTTTGGGCTGAACACTAGGAAAGCAGTAGAGAGAAGCTTAAGGAAACTAAGAGAAACAGTTCAAACTTCACCTGGAGTCTTTGGTCTCCCTCTCTTCTAAAATTAAGAAAGAGGGGGACATTTACCCACCCTTTGCTGCACTCCAAGGGTGCCCCTATGAAGGCAGTTTGCTGGATCCTGGCAGGTTTTTACCTGCTTTTCTGCTGCAAGGCAGAAGAGGGACTGAACTTCCCCACTTACGATGGGAAAGACCGAGTGATCGACCTGAACGAGAAGAATTACAAGCAGGCACTGAAGAAGTATGACATGCTCTGCCTGCTCTTCCATGAACCTGTGAGCTCTGACAAGGTCTCCCAGAAGCAGTTCCAGATGACAGAGATGGTCCTAGAGGTAAGTGCCGCTGCATGTCCCGGTTGGGGTACTGCTCTGAGTTGTTGAGGGGAGCCACAAGATAGGAGAGTCAAATGGTCTCATGCAGGGGAGGTAAGGCATCCAAAAGTTTGTTTAGTTGGATTTCATTTAGCCCCTGCCTGAATTCTGCAAAGCTCAGGAAAAAGCCTCTTTTGTGATCTTCTCTGTTTCCTGGGAAATAGTTTTTCTGGATTGTCTGTCAGAAACCCAGGCAATAGTGAGTAACCTTGCAAACCTCAGAAACATGAACTCAGCTCATCTGAGCTTTCCCAAATCTCAGCACCTGAGTCCAATAGCTTGAAATTTTTTGATCCTTCCTCATTCTGTGCAAGCCAGTATCCCACTTGTATTCTGGATTCAGTCCCATTTCTTATCCCACTAGGAGCAGTCAGCCAAGAAACCTTACCAAGCTGTGCAGCAAATGGGTGTCCTAGCTCCCCATCTCAAAAGCTCCCTGTTGGTGCAGCATTAAATACCTTTTTGTTTCTCTGACACTTGGTTGCCTGCTCAGAATCGGTCTATACCTGCTTGTTTATGCAACCATTCACTTCTGCTGAAAAACGAGTGTTGTTAATTCTTTGATGAACAAGTGATTCATTAATCCTCAGTAAAATAAGTCACGGTAAAAGTGACAATGTAGATTCTTACCACTCTTTATTGTAGTGTAGCTGTAATCTAGGGAATCATACAGCTGCAAGCCTGGATTGTTAGGTGCATGTTTCCTACCAGGGGCTTGCAAATATTCCCTTTTAGCTAAAACACATATTTGGAAAGAAAGTGAATTGAGAATTGCAGAAGAAACACTTCAGCTTTATTTATGAGATCCAGAGAGAAAATGCATTGCACCCCTGAGTGTGTAGAAAATATGAATAAGAAAATAAGCTTGCTGAGGGCTAGGACCCAAAAAAGTCCAGTGTCAAGTTCAAGGTCTGCTGACCTCCTCAGCAAGCCTGGTGACTGCCAGAAAGAAAGATCAAAAATACTAACCAGATTTTGGTCACCTGTTAGGCAATGGTTACTTTCTGCAGGTGAGTGATCAAATAACACTTGGCAAAGAAAAGGAAAAAAGTAATGCCTGAACTCCAATTGAAATTAGTATTGTTGGTAGAATAATCACATTGTTATTTAATAGGATAGCTATTTTGTGCTTGATAGGTGTCAAACAGTTACTAGATACATATTTATAGAAACCTGACAGAAGCATGTCCCATCCCTGGAAATGTTCAAGGCCACATTGAATGGAGTACTGGGCAAGCTGGCATAGTGGAAGGTGTACCTGTCCCTGGCAGGGGCTTGGAACTAGATTATCTTCAAGATCCCTTCCAACCCATGTCATTTTATGTTTCCATGATTATGTGGTCTGATGTCTTCCATCAGTTTGAGTTCCCATGGCACCTTTATCCATGCTAACAGTGACCCAAATCAAGGTTGTGACAGCTCCAATACAATCTGGCTTTAAGCTTTTATTTTTCAGGATTGGGTTCAGCCATGATTACATTAGCTTAGGATTCTGGTGATTTATTTGGTTTCTAATTGCTCTCTGCTATGGACTTCTTATGTGACCTTGGGCAAGAGGGTTAGACCTGCAGCAAAATTTACATAATTTTAGTCCTCCAGTTCTCTAGTGCTCTGCTACCAGCTAATTGTGCCACACATCAACTGGCACTTGTGGTTTGACCTCAAAATTTCCAAAGCACTTGCTGTGCTGATTCAGTGCATGTCTCACAGTTTTAGAACAGTCCCTCCTACTGGACCGGGAACAGTAGAAGCAGCAATCTGACAAGCCAAGCACAAGAGAAATCTGCAGACTGAGGACTTTGATTCTGTCACCCAGAGGGAATTGGAAGGGGAGAGGGTCTCAGAAGGCAAGAGAAAAGATATGTTCTGTTTTGCATAGGACACATCCCAGCATGGTGCTACTGTTCCCAATTTCTGTACTAACTCAAGAATGGGAACACTCATGAAAGGAAGGGGAAGGACAAGTTGTAATCTGCTCCTTGTGAGAGCATTCAACTCTCTCACTTCAAGCCATAATGTGTTGTGCCATAGGGGATCACTCTTAATTTTCCCTATCAGACCTCATTCAACTTCCAGACTTCACTGCATGTTCACCAGCACAGGGAGAAGGAAAGAAATGTCTGCAGTGGCTCCTTGGCTGAGATGTGGAGCTGTTTGCCTGTGAGATGAAGTGCCTGGGATCACTATTCCTGGAAGCAGCCAGCAGTTCAACCCAGCTCCCTTGTAATTTGAGCAAGTCTTAGAGTAGTGAGCTGCTCTGTAGGCACGGGGGCAGTGACAGGGCCCTGCTTCCAGCCAAACCTGAGAAAAGTTCACTCATGAAGGTTTTGCATATCTAATTTCAGTAGAGGGATCAGGACTTTGAGTGCTGAAGGTCCTTTACACCTGAAATGAGGTATCTAAGAGGTAAATACTCCACTATTCCCTGCCAGCTGTCTTGGGAGGTTCCCAGCATAGGGTGCTGCCTGTGATAAGATGGTCCTTTCTAGAGCACCTCATGTTTTTTCATTTTACTTTACTGACAATTTTCCTGCTATTTCACATTGAGACATGCTGCTTTCACAGCCTGGCAATACATTGTGTCTTTAGCCCCCTTCCATGCAATGTCATCAGTCTCCATCCTTACGGATAACAGTGAGCCTCCATCCAACACATAGGCAGGTGTGGAGCAAAGCAAAGGTCTGAGCTGGTGGTTAAGGGTTGTTACATTGGATTGTCTCATGGACATGTGTGGGTGGACACATGGGCTTAGTGAATGTTAAGTCCAGAAAACCCCCAAATTGTCCACTCTTTCTGCTTCTCTCACATGTACCTCATAAGAAATGTACAATTCCAAAGATAAAAAACAGGAAGAATTACCTTAGACACCAAAAGGAAGAACAAGGTAGATGCACCATGGTTTCCTTGAAATATCTAGCTCATCAGTAACAGGCTCTAACTGGGGCCTCTCCCAGGAGTGAAGAGCACATGAGGCTCTCTCTTAACTCGGTCCTTTGGCATTCTGTGTGGGTTGAGCTCACACAGCAACATTTCTTTCTTTCTTTCAAGGCACTTCAAACTTTTCCCTTCCAAGTCTCTGCTCTTCACAAAATATGCAATAGCTTTATTATGTTTGAGACCACTGACTCTGGAAAATTTGGTTGAAAAGGGCCAATAGCTAGAAAACTTATTAGGGAAGGCAACTGGGAGACAGGGGAGAGAGAAGAGAATCACGAGGCTCTCATATACTTAGGAAATCAAACTGACAACCTGACAGCACATAAGTAAAGTCAAGCACTTATTTAAGGACTTTACCAAACTATAACTATGAGCGGCAGACCGAGAATTGATATGATAGGAAAAATTTCCTTCTCAAGAAAAAAAACTAGCATGTAGAACTAACTGACAGGGTCGAAAGCTGAGGATGCATACCCACTATCACCAGAAAAGGGATGATGTCATCAAGCTGATACTGCATTTGGCACAGCACATGGGGTTTTCAGCTCACTCTATCCAGGTATACTGGATCAACAGATTCCCATGCGGCCCAGGGTCACTTTCCAGTTTAGAAGGGGAATGAAGGTGATGGTTGTTGTGAAGCAGTCCTAACAGCTCTTGCCACCCACACTGCAGGGTGCTACCTGGTGACAACAGGGTCCAGGGACCACTGAACCCCTCTGGGAGCAAAAGCAGCTTCTTTGGACCATCATTCGTTCATGACAACAGCTCCAAGGGTGGCAGTGCCAGCCCTTCAGGTCCAGATTGGAAAGATGGGGGCTGTTGGGTCTGTCGGGAGAAATAGCCAAAGGAATGACTGGACATGCCTACTGCTTTCTGGATAGGATGGAAAATATTTGGGGAAGAGTTGTTCTAAGACAACCCTGGGCAGAGGTATCATAAGCACAGGCTGTTTCACAGCTCAGGTTAAAGGATTCCTTTCCTTTGTGTACCTTTCTCCTATGACTCCACTCTACACCACTGGCTGCTGGAAAGCACCTGCACCTTGAGTAGGGAAAAGCCTCCATACAGGGCAATGCAGAATTTGATCCAGGCAGTCCCAGAGATAACAGTAGCCATTCCCACCCTGTGGTGACGTTTACAAGAGCTCTGCATGCTCCATGAGGTAAGCACAGTGATGAAGAAGAAGATGAATCAGTCAAGCAATCACAATAATTGTTTAACAGACAGTTAAAAGGAAAAGCTACTTGTCTGAAATGGTCTCAACTTTAATGAAGAAGGGTTAAAATCAAAGCAGTGAAGCTGAGAAATACCTGTTCTGCTTTTCTTGTCCTCTCTATCTCTCCTACTATATTTCACTCTGTCTCATACCATCACTTCTCAGACCTTCTCCCTTCTCACCTCTGAATCTCCTAAATAGGGAGTTTGGCCTTTCAGTGGGCCAGCCCTTGTGTCTAGGAATCATGTAGCAAGAATAAATGAGCATTGGTGTTAGGGGTTTTCCTTTTTCACTTGAGAAGCTCTCTTCAGCAGCTGAGGTGTTCTCACTGTCATAGTGGGCTGCCTGCAATGCACTCTGCTATCCTCTTTCTGCTGAAACTCCCAGCTCCCCTGCCGTTCTTCCCTTGCCATCTATGTGCGTGTGTAATATCCTTAAAAAAGAAAAGCTCATCAAGCCCAGATATTTTAGTCCCTTCAATGCAACATTGACCCTGGAGTGAAAGTTCACGGAGAACTGCCCTAACACAAACCAGTCTGATAAGAGTTAAGAGAAGAGGCATGTGGCACTCCCATCTCCAAATCAGGTCTAGGATCTAGGAGCTAGTGATAAATGGCAGAACAAAGTAAAAACTCCATAACCTATTTGGTCAGTTCTGTAACACATGGAAACACAGCCAGTATTGCCCTATGGTGTGAAAGGGAAAGATGGATTTTGAGTCCCGTAAAAAGCAAGGGTTAAACTCTGTATAAACTCTACCTTCCAATTCATTTATTTCCAAGTGCTGAAACTACTGCAGCTTCCAGCTCAGGATGGAAAAAGTAGTACAAGGTCAGCTGGTTTGGTGGTCATTTCACCCAGATGGTCTTGAGCTCTGAGAGATATTCCCATAAGAGTTCAGAGCCATGTAATACATAGCAAAAAGTCTCTCTCTGATTCTAAAACAACACAGAATAAAGTTTTACCAGTTTAGGTCTGTATAGTTCATCCCAAAAATCCATAGGATCCAGGAGACATGATTCTACTTTATCCTTCTCTCTAGGTATATAAATATAAAATATTTTTAAAATATAAAAGATCAGTAAAAATAGAAATATAAACCTAAGCCCTTTCTTTAAGCACCCTTTTCTCTTTGTTTCACAAACTCACACTTCAGACTTTTTCTTTGAAAATGGCCATATTTATTGGGACAGTGCCTCAATACAATTTAGGGTCTAGGTATGAGTATAAATACAGGTATACAAGATATCTTCAATGAATGTCACAGAAATTCTCACTTCTCTAGGTCCCTACAGAACAAGTCCTCAAGATGAGAGTTGAGGGACACCTGGCAGGAGGTGCAGAAGCTTACAATGCAAGAGCCTTGTACATACCTGTAATAAAAAAGGTGTTTTGGCTTCTATGGCTACTAAAGAAGTAGCTTCCACTACAGAGAAGTTAATGTAAAAAATAAGGAAGGGAGAAAGAAAAAGAAAAGGAAAAAGTGTGCCTTGATTACTTTGCCTTTGAGGCCATGTAAGTAGGTGTCAACTCATCAACAGCCAGGAGAGTACTGATTTTTAGCAGTAGCACCCAGGGGGATTTCACTCACTGATATGCCAGTCACAAAACAAGTTACAGAAAGCTCCCTGTTTTATGGATGGGCACATTGACATCTAGGGACAACTATGTGCCTTGATTTTTGTGTATAAGAGTGGCAAAAATAAATTCCAAGGCTGAATTACCTGTTCTTGCCATGTTTCTTTCTTTGAAGTCCCTCTGTCAGTTCCCAGTGGTGACTTTGGACTGGCTGCATGAGCAGCATCTATTACAAGACCCCATTTTTGCTGCCATACCAGTACTTTGAAAGGCACCTTTCTCATCTGCTAAATTATGCTCGAGGAGGGGATTGTACTGACATGAGTTCTTCGAGAAGAAACCACCTGTAATCCCAGGATCTAAAGAATGCAAATGTCATCTGGAGACATGGCAGACCCCTGTGAGCTTGGCCTTGCTTTGCTGACAGAATACAAGGCCAAATCTGCTCAGGTTTTGTGGCCTTTCTTGGCCCTGAATTGTACTGCTCTTATCACAGTTCAGCTGTTGCAGACAACTTCTCTAGGTGCCATAGAATCACAGAATCATTTAGACTGGAAAACACCTCTAAGATCATTAAATCCAACCATTAATGCAGCACAGCCCACCACTAAACCATATCTCTGAGTGTCACATCTCCATGTCTTTTAAGTACTTCCAGGGATGGTGACTCCATGACTACCCAGAGCAGCTGTCCCAGGGCTTGAGCACACTTTCAAGGAAGAAATTTTCCCTAATATCCAATCTAAACTTCCCCTTGTGCAATTTGAGGCCATTTCTATGCAAGACCTTGAGCTGCATGGAGACACTTTCTGAGTCACTCCTCCCTTCAGAAATGCAGTTGAGGAAAAATGTTGAAAAGTCCATTCTCTTTGGTCTTGGCCATCCTGCCATGCTAGTCAGGTTCCCCTAAAAGTGCCAGCAAGGGCTCCCAGTATCTTTGTGCTGGGCTGGTTCTTAGGAGGCAGGGTCTCACTCTTGTATAATGAGACGCCTTTCACAGAAAAGAAGAACAGTTTGGATTTGAAGGGACCTTAGAGATCCCGTAGTCCCAACCCTCCTGCCATGGGCAGGGACACCTTCCGCTAGACCAGGTGTGACTTCCCCTTAAGGGTGGGTCATTACACTAAGTTGCTCAAAGGCCCCTCCAACCTGGTCTTGAACACTTCCAGGGATGGGGCATCCACATTTTCTCTGGGCAACCTGTTACAGTGTCTCACCAGTCTCACAATGGAGAATTTTTTCTTGGCCTTATCCTGAGTGGAGGGCCCAAGAAGGGCTAGCTTGAGCTCACACTCACCTACTCAGTGGACATTTGTGGTGTTTGTAATACCATTTCTTGTGCTCAGCCCCGGACCCTGACATTTCTCAGGAGCTGACCACAGGCTGGGGCAGCTGTTGCTCTGTGAGGCAGACTGGGTATGGGTGGCCATGCCATGCTCGCCCACCCTGACCTTACTCCAGAGCCTGGTCTGACAGTGCCCTTCATCTAAAACCAAACTAATCAAAGCCCATGACTGCCCTTCCTTCGTGCATGAGTTTCATTTGTGGGAAGATTGGAAAGGGGATATGATAATTCTTTTTAAACACCCGGGAGGGAGAAGAGCTATTTAAGCACAAAGCCTAAGGACAAATGGGCTATGAATAAAACAAGTCTGGAACTACAAAGTCCCTAATCACCAGAGGAAGAAGGGGAGAGCAGTCCAATGAGTTTTAAATGGACACTGACCGCTTTGTGACAGAGATTGAATGACATGATTCTGAATCTGATGACCAAAGATGTCCTTTTGCAGCCTCTGTCCCTAAATAACAGGCAACCAGGCACAAAATCCATGGCCTAGGAAAGAAGTGACTTAGCAAGGTCCAAGTTCTCCTTTCTTTTTTTTTCTCCTTTGCGCATTGGGATTTACCTACATACATGAAAACTTATACTTGCCCAAGGAAACAGAGCGAGCAGCGACCAAGAACTCAATTCCCAGGCAGTCACTCCTCCCCTCCCCTGTGGCCCGGAGGGTCAGAGCCCCCTCCTGAGCAGTGCTGATGGTGCTCATTCCTGCGTGCTCTCTGACACAGCTCCGGTGAAGGCCAGCTGCTGTACGTGATATGTTCTTTTTCTGGGAACCCTGTCCGGCCCTGGCAGCAGACACTGCCGTCAGCTAGCAGGCCTCTGACACCTCGAACCCTGTGCAAGGAGGGCTGTGTATATTTAAAGGTTTCATTGGTTCTAATTTCTCTCTGCTCACTCTTTGGGGAAAAAGTCTTTCTGGTCTCAAGGACCACTCTGTTCTCCCAGGGCCCTACCTCGCAGGTCCTTCCTGTGGATGCAGGATGGGAGCTCCCAGCTCTTGCCTGCAGCATCCTGGACTGTCTGAGATTTCAGAGGTGCTGGCTTACACCCACCTGGTCAGAAACTGGAGAAATCTGGCTTGTTCCTAAGAGCTGGAGACACAGGAATGACATGGGCATGTGTAGGTGAATGGCCTGAATACCAAGCATGCCTCCCTCCTCCAGCACCCACTGAAAGCACCCAGCTTTCTGCCCTGCTTGGGCTTTACAGCAACATCCAGCCTTTAGTTTCAAAGCAGCCTTTCTGAGGCCAGAAGGACAACCAGGCAGTGATGGCCTCACTTTTGTCAAGGACAGTCCCCAAACTACACCATCAGTCTCTGTTTTGGAAAGGGCAGCTTAGCAGGGTGGCCTCTGCCCAGTCCCAGACCCCACAACCTGGGGCAGCACACACACAAACACACACACACACACACACACACACACGTCCCTGTCTGCCCTTGACGTGCAAGCTCCGCAGCTGAGTTGTCAAAACATCTGTGATGTAGTGCCAGCAGGGACCAGCTGGGAGCAGAGGCAGGTGGCCCCTGCACCCATGGGTGCTTGATGGCATGGGCACCAGCTTCGGTTAGCTCACGGCTGGGGAGGCTGTGCTTTGGCTTGCAGCTCGCTAAAATTAGGGATGCCAGGAGCAGATAAAAATATAGCCCTAGCTATGTGAAACCTTTAGGGAGGCAGCCAAAGAGCACACTGCTGTATGTCTGACCCCAGTGAGCGTCTGTGCAACAATTAAAGCTCCAGGGCAGCATTTTTGAAGCATTACCTGTGAAAGCCAGCTCTGAGGGAGTGACCTTTGGGTGTTCCATATTTGGGGACTTGCCTTTTAGTCCAAGGAGCAATGATCCCTAGGAGGGGAGTTTCAGCCTCTCCAAGCAGCTCAGGTGGTGGAAAAGTGTAGTAAGGCGGGACCAACATATTCTCCTTCAGTCCCATCTGCCAGCAGAGGGACTTTTCTAGTGGCAGCTGCTGAGCAGGCATCTGGCCCTGTTCTTTGATGACCACAGTGCTTCAGGACAGCCTGAACTATGGAAGAACCTAAGATATTACTTGTGTGATATGCAAGGGGGTGCTAGTGGGCACAGCACAACATTAGGAAAGAGAAATAACACTCTCTGTTCTCCAAGAAACTGCCTCAAACAACAGAGAAGCCAACTATAGTGTGTAGATGGGAGTCCTGCATAAGGATTCAAAACTTCTGGGGGAATACACTAAACACTTGCCATCTTCTCCTGCTGTTTCTGAAAACAAAAACCTAACATTTTGGGATGTAAAACCATCATCATTTCATCAATGAGGTTCTGACCATCAGCATCAACTGCATTAAAGAGAGTAGGAGACAAGCAGCAGAGAAGTGTAGATTGCTTGAGGGATGTTTCCTGATCATCTCCTGTTCTTCTTCTTCCTGCAATGCTGGAGTTTTTTTCTTCCTCCACTGCTAAATAGCAAACCAGAAAGCTCCCCATGGTTAAGAGAAGTTTACTCAGTTCAGAGACACCCAACTGCCCCAGCCCCCTTCCTCCCAGCCTGAGCAACTGGGGAAGATGAGCCTTACTGTCTGTGGGAGCTCTGGGCAGGTGCTAGAGAAGTGGGAAGAAAATCCAGGCCAGAATGCCACAATATCACTTGACAATGAAAACTGACCATGCTGAGACATCCACCCCTCCCACCCCCATTTTTAACCCTCTCTGAAGCATTTTGTCTGCCATTTAGCAGCAAAACTGACACCAAATGCAAGGTTTGGCACAATCAGTACTGTCTGCATCTGGAACAGGAGCACAGTCAGGCAGTGACATTTCTGCTACTGTGTAACCTAGGCTTTCAGAATGACCCTGTGGGACTTATTAAATCTCCCAAAACTTCCCTGCACCACACCTAGGCTCAGATAGGTATAGGGGGTGTGAAGCTGAGATGCTGGGCAGGGAGCTGTGCCTTTCCATATCCATTATTCTGATGCTGACACCATCTAGGATGAGAGGGTTTTTGCATACTTGGTGATACTCAAGCTTCACTTTGGGCTGGACCTCTCACTCATCCCATAGGGCCATTCACCTCCTCACACTTACCCAAATTCAAATATGGTTATTACCTGAGGGATATGGGAGAAAGGAGGAGTGCTTCTGAACTCTCACACCTCCTTTTCCCAGTGCTGCACAGGACACAGCTTGGGATCCTATGGGTAGAAAGTATGCATTGCAAAGACTTCATGCACAGGAGAATAAGTCTGCAAAATGTGCATGGGACATGAACAAGGTCCTGGGCTCTTTGCTCATGCTCTCAGCCAACTCTGCCTGCCCAAAGCTCCTGCTCTACCTCAGGGACTGCATGATCTGTTAGGTCTAGTTCTTCCAGGGCAGTTTCTACCCTCCATGTCCCCATGCAGCTGTTGAAGCTAAATTACATGCTATCAAGATAGAGGCTGACACAAAGGCAAGGGCTCTGGCTGGCCAAGACTTCGAGCAATATGGATTTAAAGGCAGGAGGAGGGGCTGTGCTCTTAGATTACAGATGCCTCTGTCCCAAGGTCCTGAGCCAAGAGGATTGTCAAGATTAGAAACATTATCTGCATTCAAATCCCACTAGCATTATGGAATCAGAAAATACTGTAAGGGGATATATAAATGCTTGATACTGTAATGAGTAGGGGGCAATTAGCCAGACTGCTGTGCCTCTGGCATACTCCATATTTTGCTGCATTTTGGGGTTCAAATATAGGTGTGGGAATATATTGTCACCTATGCACAGGTTAGATTCACCTGCTACAGTGGAAAGCAGGGAAAGGAAGGCCAGGAGCAATGCCCAGCCCCTGCATAGCTTGTACTTGCAAAAGCTACCATAAACACCCTGCAAAATCTCCTGCCTCCAGGCTCTGCCACAGTGGGAAGGGCTCCCGAAAGTCTCATGTTGCACAAAGTGTTCCCTGTTGTGAGACCGTGCTCTGGGGATGAGCACAGGCTGTACTGCTCTCCTCATTGTCTCACTGGCATGAAGGTCCCAGCAGAGGAGGCAGGCTGCCCACTGAGCTCTCAGCTCTGTCCCCTCAGGCATGCTCATACACCATACACAAGCACTCTCCTATATGCCCAAACTCTTGCACATCTCTGGGGATAAGCCTCTTGAGGAACACCTCATACCCACCACACATACACCTCCAGGAGACAGTCTTGCTAGACAGTCACACAAGCCCTGCCACACAAACAGGCACACCTCCAGCATTACTGAGACTGTTTTTTGACTACTGAGCACTCCCACCATCTCACATGAAGAGGCTTTCATCGTATCGCATCACCCTCATTTTCTTCACACATTTACACTTTTCCAGCAAGCTTCCATGCTCACAGCTATACAACTGCACCCATACCTCTCCGAAGAGTTATCTTGTGTGTCCTGCATGCTGACATACATGACTCCTGATCAATGCCTCCTCTCTTGCAAACAACCCTTCTCACATCCAGCCTTTTGTCTGTATTGGGTGTTGCAGCTTTTCTGCATATTTCTGACCTTCAAACACCCACAAGAAACCCTAACCATCTCATGTCTGCAGGAGTCAACAACTACTGGGCTTAAACTGCCATTTGTCTAGCACATGGCTGACATCACTGTAAGTGACTAAACCAAGTATGGACTGGACTGGACATGACTAAACAAGTCTTCTTCCCTTGGGCTGTCTGTGTCTTCCTCTGGTTACAGAGCAGCCAGAGTCTCAAGTGATGACTCTGAGGAACCTTTTGCTGGTGTACACAACCACTAACAAGCAGGGACATGCTGACAATGTTCCAGAAAGCTGATGATTCTACAGGCTCCATCCCTTTGCCCAGTCAGGGCAGATCCCCATAATGGGAAACAGAAAATCACATCTCTTACCACTGCTCACTTGCAGATATCTAGAGAGCTCACAAGAGGTATCCACCTCTCATTGCAAATATGGGGCTCCAGCTGCTCTTAGGTGCTCTAAGGTGGCCTGAGACAGCAGATGGGATGCCAGACCAGACCAGTGCCTTCTCAGCTTTATCAGTGGGTGTGCAAACACAAACAAGTGCTCTGCCCCTTTCAGGCAGTGTCCATTGTGAGCACAAGGCCTGAAGAGGCAGCCTTACCTTCACTTCAAAGCTCTGGTAAAGAGCAAGGAAGGAGTACTGAGACCTCCGTTCCCTGTGTAACACAAGCACCCCTTTTGCCTTCCGTGGTAGTATGTGCCCCTAAAGACAGCAGGGCAGGTGGCTGCGGGGAGATCAAGGCTGCAGCAATGCTGTGGTGGTTGGTGGAGTCTTTTTTCCCCGGAGCACTTTGGAACAGGCCTGAGGTTGTGTAATTGGTGGAAGGGAGAAAACAACTGTATTCTCCATCTCTCCCTTTTGCTCAAGCAAGGTCCCTGAGCCCTGATCACCAGGGTGCTTGCCACCATCCCCCAGAATTTCAGGGATGGGCTGTGTGCTGACAGACAGGGAGCTGGCTGGCCCCATGACACCACATAGCACAGGCGAGGTGGCTGCCCCACCACTTTTGCTCCCCAGTGCCTCAAATCACTGCTCACTCTCACAGAGGCCTGGCACAGGCAGAAGCTATTTATAGCAAGGGGCCACGCGGCCATGGTGGCAGCACTGCTGGGTGACATTCAAATTGGCTTTGAGTCTGGAGGAGGGAGCCAAAATGAGACAGGGCGGGAGGGGGATGCTTCCTCATAAATCAGCCCACCATCTCTATGGCCATAGCTTTTCTTCTGCCCCTCTCCAGCCTCCCCCTGCCAAGCACTGACAGCTGTGCCCTAATAGGGACATTCCTGCTCCAGAGGCTCTTGACCCCTCATCTCCATCATCCCCCGCCATCCGGCAGGGCTGGGAGGAGGAACAGAAAGAAGAACCATCAGCATCAGAGGCATTTGTGGAGCAGGAAGGGAGAGGGAGGAGGAGGAGGAGGCTCTTACAGCTGCTTGGTGGTTCTCAGAGCATCATTACTGCCTTGTAGGGCCTCTAGTATGCTTGTGGTGGGGCTGTCAGTCATCCAGTGCATAAGTGGATCCATTTACCAGGGTCACTGCATCTCTAGGAGCCAATTTGGAAATCACAGGGTCTCACCCGGGGTCGCTCCCACCACGGGGCCCTTGCAGAGCGTCTCTCCTTTCCTCACGTATCTATTTTCACAAAACAGGCAGGAACTCGATATCTTCAAGAGGCCCCTTCAAAGATGGTGGGAACAGGGGGCAGTAGTTTTGCAAAGCTGTGAGAAGGTGAACAGGAGCATGCCTGGGCTTAGATGCATTTCTTTAGTAAAAATAGGGGACTGGGATCTGGGGGCTTACTGAAGCCTGGAGGCAAAACTTCAAGCATTTCATAGGAAAAGGAGCCTGCTTTGGCCATCCCATCACATGCATGAAGAACACATGATGCTGCGGGGTCCTGCACCCACTGCTGCCTGGCACTGAGCACTTCCAGAGTTAAAATGTCTGTGGTGCTCACATGTCACACTCCCTTGCAGGAGGCCACTGAGGCACCACAGAGGAAACAAGTTTTGCTCTCTGTTGGTGGCACAGGACTTTCTTCCAGCCATCTCCACTGCTTTGGTGTCCCCAGTTCAGACAGGACCCCTCTCCCGAGGCCAGAGTCAAGAAGCAGTGAACTCCACATGGTAGTGCCAGCAAGCTCCCTGCTGCAACACAATGGGAAGAAACCCAACCCTTGTGACCTCTGGGTTATCTCAGCAGAGAGGTAGCATGTGGCACATCCTACCCTTTAGTGCTGTTCAAAAGCAGAATATGGGTCACTTGTGTCTGTCATGCCATGCTAGCAGGGCATGATGCTCTTTAGCTACCCTGTGGTGTTAATGCTGCTAATGTTGGGCTCTCTGCTTCCCCCCGCAGATGGCAGCTCAGGTCCTGGAGCCCAGGAGCATTGGCTTTGGGATGGTGGACTCCAAGAAGGATGCCAAACTTGCCAAGAAGTTAGGTGAGTCCCAGGTCTGATATCTCTGGAACAGCTTGAAGAGACTGTGGGAGTGATGCCCAGCAGGCAGGCCCATAGAAGAGAGCCAAATCCTTGTTACCAGGATGGGGAGGATGATGGTGGCACTTGCACACTGACCACTCACCCCAACACAGGCAGGATCAAGTGAAGGAGTGTGGGCAAGAATGAGAGAGATGAGCCAAGACCATTCCAGAAAAAGGGTCTGTCTGACAAAACAAACCAAACCAAGTGAAAAAGAAAGGCAATTTGTGATGTAATGATGACAGGGTGTAAGCTCACAGCTTTCTGTGCAGAAATAGTAAATAGGTGCCATTGAGTAACTTCGTGCTCTTCCTACACAGACAGGACCAACACAGCAGCCCAGAACCAAAACACACAGGGAAATCACATAGTCCCCCAAATGTCACCAGCCCCACGACGCAGTGACCCCTGTCAAAAAATGGGGCAGCCACAGCTTTGCAATGTTTTGGCAGTCAGGTGCCAGTCATTCTGGCTTGTTCCCCAGAGAAAAAGAGGAAATCTGCTCTAAAGATGGGAGGCTGCTGCATTGTCACCCCTAGACACAGCTGCTTTCCAGGGGCTGGAAGTGCCTTCAATTTTAGCCCACAACATAATACAGAAATACTGTGGCACATCATTAACACAACAGTACACAAGTATACCACTAAACCTAAGGTTTAAGCATAGTGGACTGTAATTCTTTTCCCTAAATTAGAGGCTGTGGGTGCTAATGGGAGCTAAACTAAAGACGAGAGCTTCTGCCTCTCCAAGAAGGATCAAACTACCAACCTCCTTGGCCTGCGGTATCCTGCCATCCTCCACTGCAGGATGCCAGTGATGTTGATTTTGGAGCCTCCAACAAGGTTCTGTGGCACTCAGTCCTCAGTCCAGTGCTATAGCATTGAAATCTGTCACCCTGCAGTCTGTGGCATCTCTATCATTAGTTTCTAACCCTTTTGCCAAGGCCAGCTAAGCCTCTGACAGTTTGAAGCTCACTTTCAGGTCACTAGTGATGTTCACATAGTTCAACCTTCTCTGGACAGTGAGGACAACCCAAATGAAAATCCATTTTCCATAAAGTGACAGATTGTTAAAATCTGAGCTGTCTGTTAGAGCCAAGTATTTACTGCAAGATAGACAGCCAAGCTAAAACAAGTTCCTGGTGCAGAATTTTTCCAGCTGAGACCAAACTGTGACCTGAATGAAAAGTTCAACAATTGGGAAGAAGCTAGCACCAGTTCTGGCTGAAGTCTGTCCCCTGCATCATGAAACATCAATCAGGGGATTGTTCAGCTTGTTTCTAATTATACTAACTCAGCAAAATGGCAATTGCATTTTCCCAGGAGGAATTGCTGGGCTTAAAAGCAAGATGCTCTGCACTAAACATGCTTTTAACATGTTAACTACATATTGTTCTATACTACATATTGTTCATACTACCTCTCTTCTTCTTTCAGGCTTGGTTGAAGAGGGAAGTCTCTACGTCTTTAAGGATGAGCGGTTGATTGAATTTGATGGGGAACTGTCCGCAGATGTCTTGGTGGAATTCCTCTTGGATGTAAGCATGGATAAGCTCAGAGCTAGATAAAACCTCTCAGAGAAGACCTTGCAAATAGTTCATTTTCTAAAAAAACAAGTGTATCTTTGTTTGAAATGTCATCCCTATTTGCTATTCACTGGTAGAGATGGCATTTGACATCTTCCCCAATACTTGCCTGACCATGAGTTCCCAGGAAAGGTGGTACCCTTATATGCCACTAGCCACTTTATATCTTAGAAACAACCTGCCCTCTTTCTTCTTTATGGAGTATTTGAATGGAAGTCAGCAACAATCCAGGTAACTGACTGCTGTTCACCCACCTCAGTTAGCAAGCCTAACTTTGCCATTTGCAAAATCTTACACACTTTTTCCTTTTTTAAAAAAAGAGCTATTTTCAAAAAAAGAATATCCAAGAAGTAGGATTCTCATAGAGCAACTAAAAACAGCTCAGTGCATTGAGAAAGGCTTATGTTGCAAATTATTTGCCCATTTGTAGACACAAGCAACATAGGACATCTTCAGTGAACTTCACAAATTGCACTGCCATGAGTGAGAGATCAAGGCCCTAGAACTAAATGGTCTTGGGTCATGCTGTGCATGGGCACAACGATGTACTCACCTTTCTGTCTAAATGCAAAAGAGATGCTGAATCCCACACCTACATGTTGCACTTCTCTTTACTTACTACATTTTATTCCTAGGAGAGGCAGCAGACCAAAACCATGGTCTTTGCTTTATAATGAAAACATTTTGCAGTGGCTTGGCTTTCCTTTGAAGTGAGGATCTCTTTGTAAGTGCCCGTGCAGTAATGCAGATAAGGTGAGCAGTGGAGCTGGCAGGATTTTTTTCCCAGGGTGGCAGGTTGCCTACATGGTCACCTGTGCTGCATGACTGCTGGTGAGGAGAGGCGTGGCCAAGGAAGAAAACCAGATCCCTAGGACCTCAGATCTCCTATGACAATGTCTGCATGCATTGAGTATTGTGAGCAAAACACATGCAAGTGGCTTCAGGGACAGAAATGGGCATCTGCGCCACCCAGGAAGGCCACAGACACACACACACACACGTATCATTCACAGGAGTTCACAATGCTCATACCAGCTCCTTTCAATTGCTCTTCTTACTTCTTGGCCTCCTTAAAGCCAGCTGCAATTGCTACCCCTTATCCCTCATCATGGTATGTCCCTCAGCATCCATTTGGGTTACCCAGTCCTCTATCAGCCTCCCTCTCAATGTTTCCACCTCTGCAGTGAACCTACTAATGTCTCCCTTTGAAGGTGACCTGCTTCTCTGGGCTCCTCACATTAAGGCAGAAAGCAGTAAGTAGGGTTTCCAACAGCAGAGAAATTGGGTGACCTCTTTCTCCCTGCTTAGGCTGCTTGTGACACACCCTGCCAGGCATAGGTTGGTGCTGCAAATCACTGCGTTACCACATGCATTTGTCATGGCAGTTGCTAGAAGACCCCGTGGAGGTCATAAACAGCAAGCTGGAGCTTCAGGCCTTTGACCAGATCGACGATGAAATCAAACTCATCGGCTACTTCAAGGGAGAAGACTCAGAACGTAAGATGGTTGTGTTCTTCGTGGGGTTTGGAGCCTGCCTGGGAGGCCTGGGGGCTGGGCGCTTGTTGTTCTGCGTGAACATGAAGGGTGTTGTGGTATATGGCAGCCTGTGACAGAGTGAAAATTGCTGGAGGATGAGTGGGTTTGCAGGCAAGTTTCTCCTGTTGTAATGCATGAGCCCATTCCTACACTGGCAGCAGTGACACCCTTCTGCAAGGTGTCTGCTGGTAAGGGAAGAGGGCTCCTGTAGTAAAGTAAGTTTACCTCACCCAAAAATCAGCTGAGGTTACAGTTACACTGAGAGAGCAACTTAAAGGAGCAAAGCATCCCTTCTTGTGAGCAGTGAGCCCAAAGTATCAAAGTAGGAGGGAGAAAGGCGGGAGGAGAAGGGAAAGGGAGACACACATTTAATACTAACTTGGCAAACATGCAGCAGCATAAGCAGGGCCCTTATGGGGCAGCCTGGCAGAGGCACTGACCTGTTCCTCCTTGCTGACACCCAAGACTGGAAAGAGGCTGGTCCCATGCCGAGGGACATGCAACTCAGGGACCATTCTGGAAAAATACAACTTTCACAAGCTAAGAGAAATTCTCACACGAGAATTTCCCTGTCAAGCCCTGCAGTCTCCTCTGCCAGCCCCAAGTGCTCTCACTGCTACCAGGGCAATGCTGGCAGAGTGCATCCCACCCTGGCATCTCCTGCCTTAAGCAGAAAGACAGGTATTCCTACCTGAACAAGCAACATATCACCAGGAAATGCAGCAGCCCATCCACCTCTCCCTTCAGCTTTTTCAATCTGGGCTGCAGGGCAGCTTGGGCAGGGCTGTGACCCTAACATTGCTCAGTCGTAACTACTAGGAAGAAAGGTGGGAAATGTCTGTTGTAAAATCTCCTGCCAGGCTGAAAGCATCCTTCCTGAACCCAGCCTGAGGACCTGATAGCAGTTACAGTACAATCCTACCTGGTTCCTGCCCCATCCTCCTGCAGCAGGAGAAGCATGCCTAATCACCCTTTGTGACTGTTCAGGGAATGGCAGCAGTCCTTAATGCTGGAGTAACTCCATGTATTTCCCAGGCTGAATTACGCCTGGACCTGCTTACAGAGCTGCTGATTTCAGCCCTAGTTAAGTGTGGTGTGCAGGGCTCTGCAGCTTTTCTGAGCACTGTGGGACTGCACAGCATATTGCTCCATATGAAATCATCCTTCTTTGTAAACCCTGGAAGGGTGGAAGAAACATTGGGCTGTCATCTGATAGAGTTTGCAGTAATTTATATTTGTTCTTCCCCAATAGCTTCTGGGCTGATCAGAGTGTGGCCAGTTGTCTGTGAAATATCTTCTTCATTCTCCTTTTCTCCTTCCAGATTTCAAGGCATTTGAAGAAGCTGCTGAACAATTCCAGCCATACGTCAAGTTCTTTGCCACATTTGACAAAGGGGTAAGCATCCACAGACCTTCATGGTAGCTCACATGTGCCACCACCTGGTTTCCAAGAGCTCAGGGTGTTCCCAGTTTTATTGCCTGGTTTCAGCTTCTCATTTTCAGCGTTCCTGGATTTTTTGTGTTGGTGTCCACATTGATCTTTTGGCCCCGCTGCAAGATGAAAGGCCATTTCTATAGCATGGAGGCAGGTCCTGATGTGGGTTTGGAACCCAGCCCCTCTAGGTCTGCAGGCCCTTGACTCTGGCTTTCCTCTCCCCCAGTATTTGACACCAGTAATGTAGGGGGCATCAGTGGGTTTTTAAACAAGGAAAGACCCATTCTGTTTTGTGGGCCACCCCTAGGAGTGCATGCTCCTAGAGAGAGTGAGCTAGCACCTTGATCTCAGCTCTGCCACCTGCAGAGACTCTGGGTAGGCAAAGAGGCACATCAGGCTCCCTCACCTGTGACTGTCTGCACTGCAACAGGTTGCCAAGAAGCTAGGCCTAAAGATGAATGAGGTGGACTTCTATGAACCATTTATGGATGAGCCTGTTCATATCCCTGATAAGCCTTACTCAGAAGAGGAGCTGGTTGATTTTGTGAAAGAGCACAGAAGGTATGTAGCATACAGAATGCTCCTGGACAAGGGAAGTGGGTAAAGGGATCTGTCATTGCAACCTTGCCTCTCTTGGGCATTGCTTTCAAATAAAAAATAGGATGATGACCACCTTTCGATGATTTTCTGCCCCAGGTTTGAAATTGTGGCTGTTTTTTTCCTACTCCCAGAGGTGCAAGTATCTGCACAGCAGTCAGAGTTCACCACAATGGAGCTGTGGTAACACAGCTTCCCTCCTCCTGCTCTTCCTCCTCCCTGGTTAGTCCTCACTCAAAAAGCAGTGAGGCTGGAAGGCAGTGGAGAGTGGAATCTTTGCTCTAATTGCCCATGCTTTTAATTTAGGTCTGTACAGAAGATGATCATCTCCAAGGCCTCTCAAGCCAAATCCCAATCCTGTCCAGTCCCCTCCTGCCCAAAACCGGCTTTACTAATGGGTGTATCCACCTCCTGATGTCAGATATGTCTGGAGGTAGGCTCTCAGCTCAGTGCAAGCACAGAGGGACCACAATGGACCAAGAGGTTCCTGCTGACCACAGGCACAGAGAAGAAGCCATAGCTGTTATGGCTGTGTTGAGCCAGATGTGGGAACAGCACTGAGCAACTACAGCTGAGTTCGATCAACTCAGCAGAAGCCGTGGATGCTCTTGCTTTTTGCAATCAGGTTTATTGCACAGTTGTTTAGGGACTCAGCTACAAAAATAGTCTGGAAGTCACCTGAGAGGCTGATCCTGTGTAAAAGCACAGAGCTAAGTATAAGGGCACAATTACCCAGGAGGTGCTGCATTTTTATTTTTTATTTTTAGAAACATCTCTCAGGAGAGTGACTGAGACTACCTGCTGCTCCTAAAACTGTGCTTCCCAGCAGATAATCAAGGGACCAGACACGTTCGGGGAAAGCAGGGCCATCTGTATGGAGGGGGTATCTCAAATCAGGCTCAGCTGGAGGTCTGTGTTCACAAAGACAGGAGATCACCTCCAGAATGTGAGACTCACCAGAAACAGTTCTCTGATTTTCATGAAATATGAAGGGCTCTTCTATCTTCCATGTACCTGCAATTCACTTTACTGACTTCCTGGGCTTCTTGATCTTAGTCCTTCCAATTTTTTTTTCCCAAAGCTCTTTCTGTCAGGCAGCAGCACCAGAAGGCTGATTAAACACAGTCATCTAAATGATATCCTAATAAGGCAAACTGTTCACCAGCACAAAATTGCAGTGGAATGCCCTCATGTCTTACATATTTCAAGATGTTTTGTGGTGTTTGGTAGAAGCAAGGGGTTGGGCCATGTATTTTTGCAAGTGCCAAAGCTCAGAAAATAATTTAAAAAAGTCCATAAAATCATATGTCTGAAATCTCAAACCTGCCAAGGTGCTGCCATGGCAGGTGAGAAGCCTGGAGTGATAGCAATATGTTCCCAGTAGTTAATGCTGAGCTTCTCAGAGCAGAAGTGCTTCATCCTGCCTTGCCACCAGTAGAGGACCTAAAGCCACAGGCTGGAATTTGTCAGACATGGAGATGATCTGTTTACTAAAATGAAGGAACCTCAGCAGCTGCCATGTGCTGGTTCCCTGTAGACAGCTCAGCAGGATATTCCCTGCAGGAAGATACAGAGGACCAGTGACCCCCTCCCCCTCACACAGCGGACTTTCTCTCTTCATAGACATGGACTATCCCTCCTCGAACATGCAAAGCCCCACTGCCATCTCTCCATCCCACTGAAGGAGCCCCATCACCTTCCTGGGAAAAGCTACCACTGGTCAGCTGTATCCAGACTCTTTGGCATGCCTTAAACAGTCCTTCCTAAATAGCTTTCCCACTACTGTGCCCAGGCAGGATTTACTACTGATTCCTCCAACCCTGCACAGAAACTGGGATTTGCTGAGCTTTCATTGCAGCCTCGAGACAGGAGCTGAAGGGGGTGCCCAGGAGGAGCTCATGCACAGCTTCCCAGCTAAAGCTTTCCTGGCCAGCTGCAGGCCGTGATGGGAAATTTCATCCTCTCCTGAGTGGGTCAGGAAGGCAATGCTCAGCACCATGGGGTGACTCATCCAAGGCCAAGCAGATGGGTTTCCATCCCGGCATGGTGGTCACTGCCACTCCAAGATCTCAGCTCAGATTTCCTCTCAGCTGCACAAATACAAATTACACGGTACAGTCCTCTAGCTTGATGCCCCTTCCATGTGCAAAATGCTGGGCTTGGACCCCCACTTATCTGCAATTTTGATGTAGTGACACAGGGGCTGAATTCTGCTCTTTTTTATTTACCTGAACCCCATTTGCCTCACTCCCTCCAACACAGGGAAGTTTTCAGAGTCTCAATACAGCAATCAGTACACGTGGGTGTGGCCAAATCCTTCCCATTGGCTTTCTCCAAGAGCTTCCCCCAGAGAACAGCTAGGCAAAGTGTCTTATGAGACAAGTACAAATATGCCTAAATACATAATATGCATTCACCTGATATAACCTCTAATTTTACACCATCAACAATGAAAGGACTTGCTGCTTCAAAAATTGTATCCCTGATCTTGTGTTCAGTGGCTATTTCTTCAATTTCTATACTTGTTTTTACCTTATTTCTATTTTGATGCTGAATGTACCAAATTGTAATGAGTTCAGCAGCTGAACTCATTACAGCATTGCATCAAAAAACCATTCTTATTTGTTTACTTTATACCTGCTACCTAATAATTTCCCTGGACACCTACTAACTCTTAAGAGGAGCAATGATTAATACATAAGGCAATCTATTGGGAGGGAATCACAGAATATTCTGAGTTGGAAGGGACTCACAAGGATCATCAAGTCCAGCTGTTAAGTGAATGGCATGTGCACAGATCAAAACCACAACCTTGGCCGTGTACTAAGCTATTCACATTTTCTTTACCATTCCCGATTTTTTAGAATATCTGCTAAATCCCTCTTCAGTCACCTATTTACAGTCACCTATTTACAAATTAAAGAATTCTTATCTATTGAATCTTCATCAAACAGAGGTCATTCCATACTTTCCCTCACCACTGCCATGTTTCCATTAGCCTTTTCCAGTTTCACAGTAAGTCAGTTTCACAGTTTCTCAGTCCATGTAACTTCTGTGATGACCAGAACTACACATAAATTCACGGTGGAGGTCCACGGTGTAGCTGTCCACTGCCATAATTGTATGTTTTACTCCTTGGCCATTTCCCAACTGTTTGCAATCTTCTTTTGGCCTTTCTCCTTTGGAGCTGATGTTTTCTCAATTTGTGACACCTGGGCCCCTTTCCTGAGAGGCAGTAATTAATTACAGCTAATTTAGAACCCATTGCTGCACCTGTACAATCAGGGTTGGTTTTCTGCAAGTGTGTTACTTGCTATGTGTCTGTCTATCATGCAGACGCTCAAGTCTCAGGAGATCCTCTGTATCAACTCACAGTCAGGCCTTTGTTGGTTGCCAAAGAATTGGATATGATAAGCAAATGCTGCCACATTCCTATTTCCCATCTTTTTCAGATTATGTGAGAATATGTTATGAAGATGATCATGCCAAAGAATAAGCTATAAATCTTAATTGGTTAAGTCCCTCTGTCATGAAAACTGACTATTCATTTCAATGTTATTAATTCACAGGAGATTTCCCTCCTCTGATCTAACTGCAGCTCAGTTCTGTGGCTCTTTAGGTCCTTTAGGAACCTCTGAAAAATGTTCCCTTGTTTCCATTGCTCTGGTTGGGAGGCAAATTGAAGCGACAGGTTACACATCTCACTTATTCCAGCTGGTTCTGGCAACATGCTGCCACTCCTTTTACCAGTCTGTTCTACAGCCTCAGAGACTGACACTTCTCTTTGCAGCAGGTCCTGGGGCAGGTCAGCCAGGAAGACTTGCTCTGCTGGGGGATCCTCCCCAAACAGCTGATGCCACAGCCAGCAGATGTGCAAAGGATGATTTGTGCTTGTTATGGCCTTGTGTTCCTTGGGTGCTCCTTTAACACCCCAGTCAACTCGGCCATCCAGGCTCTCCAACAGGCTTCCTGCTACAAATGTATCAGAAAATATTTGCTTTCTATCTTTTATCCTTTATGGACTACTTCTCAAAAAAAATTTGCTTCTACTAGTCTTAAGTTTACATTTTCTTGTCAATGGTGATTACGATGTAAGTTTTCTTCCCAGAGTTTATTCTGTCTTCTTTGCTTTGTCAGAGGTGGGAAGGATTTCTGTGCTGAAATTATGCTGTGGTGAAACCAGGAGAAAGGAGGGACAGAGCCCAATAGGAATGTCTCAGGGACTGCAAGATGAAAGTGAATGGGTCACCTCATACTCTCAGCACAGAGAGAACTGTCTGACATGTGTGGGGCTAATTCATTAGCACATCCCAGCACAGAGAGGTAGCTCATCTTCCCAAGCAGAAATAATGGCTGCAGTGACTCCAGTGGGGCCGAGGGCAGAGTTTTATCACCATAAATAAAAGCATAAGTTGATCTACAGTGCCCCAATGCCTGCATTCAAAATGTGGTGGCTGACTCCAGTCACGAGCCAAACGTGCCATGGTGATCTTTTCCATGATGCTGTGTCATGTGTGGCAGTGCTGGATATGTCCTCAAAGAGCGTTTCTGTTTTCCTTTCAGAGCCACCTTGAGGAAGCTGCGCCCAGAGGACATGTTTGAGACATGGGTAAGCACATGTTGTGGCAACCATTGTGTCCCCTGCCAGCTTCCAAGAAGAAACGGCTTCTCAAGAGCTCTGGCCTCTGGCTGGGCAAAACATTACATTTCCTTCCTTGCAAAGCTACTTTCTCTCTTCTGGGAAAAAGGGAAAGCCTGGGCTGTGATGCCTAGTACCTGAGTTCAAACACTGTACTCAAATGCTTTGCGCAGCAGCAGTGGATAGCTGGGCTGGCTCCTGCTTTCTCCACAGAGGGAAGAGGAAAAGCTAAGCTAAGAGGAAAACCAAGAAGGTGTTGGGTCTGTGTAGTGATCCTGCCCAAGGATGCTCCTTCTCAGTTAAAGGTCCTCCATGCTGGTGGTGGGGTGATTTCTGTGGCCTGCTCGCTGGGTGAGCTAGGGAGATTGTGCAGATGCCTCATGGAAACTCACAGATTCATAGACTGATTTGGGTTCAAAGGAACCTTAAAGATCATCTAGTTCCAATCCCCCTGCTAGACCAAGTTGCTCAAAACCCCATCCAACCTGACCCTGAACACTTCCAGGGACTGGGGCATCCACAACTTCTCTAGGAAACCTGTTCAAGAGTCTCACCACCCTCACAGTAAAGAATTGCTTCCTAACATCCATCTAAATCTACCTTCATACAGTTTAAAGCCATTTCCCCTTATCCTGTCACTACATGTCCTTGTAAAATTACCAGAGCAGTTGTACAATTCAAAATGCAAGTGAAGGCAGGCGGTACAGTTAATTATATAGATTTCAAAGCAGATCGTGCATTGATGGCACTTCTCAGGGTGCAAGCAAGATGCAAATCAGCAACTGTGAAGAACTAACCAGCATTTTGGCCCCTATCACACACAGAGTATTCTCGTGGTCTGCAGGGGTGGGAAGGAAGAGAAAGGTGAAAATGAAAGAAAAATTGTGTTTAACAAGCTATCCCTTCACTGTGAAATAAATGTTGTTAAAAGCTAGTCAGGGGCCCTCAAATGCCAGATGAATGCTGAAAAACAAAGCTGAACAGGTGCTTTACAGGCACTAGGAAAGATTCAGTCATTCTTCCAAAAGGCTCGACACATTTACAACAGCATTCAGATGTCCCCTTCTTGGCTGTGTAACAAGAAACATTGCAGGACTCCAAAGTGGCAAAAACCTTGGGAGCCTTTAATACAGCAAGGCAAGAGGTAATAAAACTAAACCAGGAGTTATGAGTCACTTAGGCACGATAGCTTTTCATTTTGTTTTGAAATACAGATTCTGTATAGAACACAGCTTCCAAGATCCACCAAAGCCACTCCAAGGTTTGTAATGGAGCTTCAGTGAGACCCAAATTTTGCATGCAGCGGTTTCACTTTCATGCTAAGCATATTCTAAGATAGCCTCACGAAAAGTGTGCATTCCCAGTGGTGGGATGCTTGCTCAACCAGCAGCCTGGGAATACAGAGCTTGCTTCCGCTAAGAGCAGTGGGCTCATAACTACAGAAGACAGGGCTGGATTCTGGTCTTGCTGCAAGATCACAACATCCTCAGTGCCTTCACTGGAGTTACTCCAGTTTTATTTGCTGCCTTGTAGGCCAAAATAGAACTTCATTATACAGGTATATACATATAATTATATATGGCATATAGATATAAACTTTTTATTTTGCTGTCTGACAATGCTGATGGCAAATATGAAGAAAAAGCAACAGTGTACATTTTGCCAGCTGTAAGTGGTCTGAATCCCACGTAAATCTGCCTAGAATGTCCCGGTGAAAACGTATTCCCCGAAGATGTCCACAAAGATTCAGCATCCTCTATTGTTTTTAAAGATAATGTTTTCCACTTAATCTTTCAGGGGGTTTTTTCCCTTTGAGTTTTTGATGGTGGCTTTGTCACCTCTCGGCCCAGAAGGGAAAAGAAATTAGCATTTAGATGGGAATTTTTTCTTGTATTAAAACCAATTGAAATGGAAACCGAGACTGACAGTGGGTGAGGAAGGCGAAAGCGATCCTTGGGATAATTCAGAGATGACATTCGTAGCAGGCGGATGATGAACTGGCCAGCAGATCCATTGGCCTTTGCCAATATCATTACTCACATGTTTCATGGAGAAAAGTAATCCACCAGGCTGTAATTTCTGTCCTCCCCTCACTGGAGCCCTGAAATGAGCCCCTGAATGCATTTCCCTCACTGCTCAAAGAGACCCTCACCTAAAGCAGAGACCCTTCACCTCCAAAAAGGGACCAAATGAGCCACCTTTCCTCTCATACCTCAGGAGGTGATAAAACCTCCTTTGCTGGCCCCAAAGGAGCATGTTTTGGGGCTGAGCATGGTGGCAGATATTTGTTTCCTGCAAACCTTCCCCAGGGAGCTGAAAATTTATGAGGGTAGGTGGCCTCAGGCATGAAGGGGGAGCCTCTATTTTTATGCCAGAGAGCCCTTGACTTTTTCTGCAGGGAAGCTTTTGCCTCACACCATCAGAAGCTCCCTTGCCATTGCCATCATGGTGCTCACCTCATTTTTATCTGAAGAATTTCAACAACACTACCCAAACTACTCCCTTCAGCACCTGGTACCTTCATGGCTCAGCCTCACCTCAGCTCCCATTTCTGATGTCTCACTGGGGCTCTAGTCAAGACTCTCTTTGTAACTGCTCCTCATCTCCAGCAACCACCCAGACTCTGTCCTCCCTCCCTGGTCCATCAGTAATAGTTGTGTTGTTTCCAGGAGGATGACATGGAGGGTATCCACATTGTAGCCTTTGCTGAAGAAGATGACCCAGGTAGGAGGCCATTTTCTTCCTTGTGTGATTCTCCATCCTTCAAGAAACTGTGTTTTCATGTGCTTTGTTTGCATTGTAAACACCTACTGGGTGTTTATGCTGGCAGGACTCAAATTTTGGATATAAATGGATGATTGCCTGGGGAAAAAAAAGTCATTCCCTCCACCCCAATACCAGTATTTTCCTCCTAACTCTTCATCCATCTTGCTGTGTAGCTTTGGGAAAGTGCTGAGGGCTGGGTGTGGGATAGGCATGCGGGAAACCTGAGGCCCCCAACTCCCGAAAAGCCGTGGTGTCGGTGCTTTTCAGAGCCATCAGCAAATCTGAAGGCTTTGGTCTCTTGGGGGCTCAGTTCCTCCCTCACTACAAGAAAATAGTGACATTGTTCCACTCCACGGAAAGATTATGAGGCTTAATTCATGTGTAACTAATTTCAATACCCGAGGAGGATGCTTGAAATTAAAAGCCTTATTATCAAAAGAAAGCACTGGGAGACAGCATTTTAATGAGAACTATAAACAACTCCTGTGTGCATAGGGGAGCCAGGGAATCTGGAAACCCCACAAGCAAAAAGTGCCTGTGCATTTGCAAGAGAGTTGCAGTGGTTCATATATCATTTCAGATGGTTTTGAGTTCCTGGAAATCCTGAAGCAGGTTGCCAGGGACAACACCGATAATCCCGACCTGAGCATTGTCTGGATTGACCCTGACGACTTTCCTCTGGTGAGTGGCAGAGGCTTCTTCCCTTTTGTGGTTTAATTCATGGATGGGGTGGGCCTGAGGGGGTGTGTCTGTGCTCACATGAGTGCAGGAACTGCCCCAGAGAATCTGGGACAAGGATGGATGGCAAACTGGACCACAGGCCATCCCCTTGAAGGCTGCTTGTTTGGGTCTGCCTCCCAAGAAGGCATTGTCTTGAGAACACCCCCAGTCGGCACTTTCCTTTTCCATGTGTGGCAGCCCAAGCTCACGTTCAGCCTCTCCTCTCTCCCGTGCACACATGGATGCACATTCCTCACTCCAGAGCCCAACTGACTGAACTAATGCAACAGGGCCTTGCAAACACCCCAATCTGACCTTCATGTCTCCTGCAGCTCATCACTTACTGGGAGAAGACCTTCAAGATCGACCTGTTCAGACCACAGAT
Source organism: Erpornis zantholeuca (assembly GCA_013400515.1). Classification (NCBI taxonomy): domain Eukaryota; kingdom Metazoa; phylum Chordata; class Aves; order Passeriformes; family Timaliidae; genus Erpornis; species Erpornis zantholeuca. The sequence goes on along the minus strand of VZTN01037817.1, from coordinate 352,775 downwards.
CGGGGTGGTGAACGTCACAGATGTGAGTAGCATGTGCCCAGAAAAGCCGGTGATCCCAAAATTAGGGTGCTAGAAAGGGTGGATCATGAGGTACAGTGGAATCGGTTGGATTTCCACTGTTAAGTTCAGGTAGAACAGGCTCTTTCCCTGGGGAAAAAATATGAAGACCTCACCTTTCCCACATGCCACAGGGTTTGTAACACCTCTGATGCTGGGCTTGAGGGCTTTAGTCTGAGCATGTTTCTGCTGCCAAATCACACATAAACCACATCTATTGAGGACAGGACCAGCCTCTGTGGCCTGGGATTCAGGGCTTTGCCCAGTTTTGGTTTCAAGGTCTTGCATTTCTGTCCCAACCCACAGCATGCACCTTTGTCCATTGCCTGCTCCAACAGGCTGGGGGGGTTTGTGGAGAAAAAGTGCATGTAGGGGGAAAAGAAAGCCATGCTTAGGGGAGGAGCAGTGGAGAAAAAGGAGGTTGGTTTTTTTCTACAGAAGCAAAATGGCACAGCTGTCGTGTAGGAGGGAAAGATTGTCCCCAACAGATGACAGGGAGAAACTGCACAGCTTGAAAAAAACTAAACAAATACACAGCTTTAACAGAAATACAACATAAACTAGAAAAGAGGGGATCCTGCTGTGGTAAGGAGGGTGCACTGGGGTTCATCCAGGCCCTCCTCCCCTTCAGCCACCACTGTGCAGGTAGTGCTGGAGGGATTCAGGTGGGAAGAAGAGAGCTGCTTGCCCCACACCTGGTGGCAATGAAGGTTTCCACACCATCCCACAAGGCAGCAGCTGCAGAGGGAGACCTGCAGAGGCCGGTGGTGCTTTGGCACAGCTGAGGGAGCAACAGTACCCACAGCACCCACAGCTGTGCTATTGAGACAACTTTCTAGTAGCTACTGTTTTCACTGTGATTCCCTTCAAACCAGCAAGCTATGGAACTGATCTGGTGCTGCTCACATGCTGTGAGCTTTAAAGACAGGTGGGGAAGGGATCCATTCAACCTTCACCAGTAGAAATCTCAGGAGAGCTGCTGGGTGCAATGTGACATGCTTCAAAGCCCTAACAGAGAGAAACCGTTCTTTCCTCTTTCTGAGAATAACAGTGCAGATGATCAGAGAGCTTGTAATGCAGCATGCTCCTGCCTGGCTCACCTACTACCTTAGTTTATTTTTAATGTTTAAGTGCCTGGTGTTTGTCTTAATCTCTTTAAAGTGAACCTGTGTGGGTATGTAAGTGTCTCTGGCAGCAGCAATCTCTCCACCCAAGAAGTGTTTGTAAATTGGTTCTTGAGTTCATGTTTGAAATTTGAGTCATAAGTGAACTTGATGTTTCATTAGAAGAAATGAGTGAGGGACTTAAAGTTGGGACAAGTGTGTGGGGCTGGGTGCTGGTTTGGCTCAACACTGACCTGGCTTCCAGCCTCCACATCCTCTCTCCCATATCACCCCAGAAAAAGAGGGACAGCAAGGATGTACTGGATGGTTGTGCCTCCTGTTATAACAGATGCTGCAAGACCATAACATGGGAGACATGATGGGGAAGGTGAAGCAATGGTGTCATAAAGAAAGCAGAGCCCCTGGATCTTACTCATCCTATTGAGGGGGTTGAGGGGCTGACTTGGGAGCCATGGAGTAGTTTCAGCCCTGGCTGGGTCTGAGCTTTTTGCCTGTAAAAGAGCTGTATTCCACCAGACCGTGGGGCAGATACCTAGGGAGTGAAGACCCAGAGAGTTAAGGCTTGTTAGCAGAATTGTTATAGGAGAGACAAAAGGGGAAAACAGCCAAAATAGCATCTGTCACCTAAGATCGTGAGAGAAATGAATGGACAAGCCAGAAAGAGAGCCCAAGTCTTCCAGTCTTTTCCCCTTAATACTAGCCCTTAGTACAGTATTTCCCTTCATTATATTTACTGTGATTGGTAATTTTTAAGTCCTGTCAAAGCTACGTAAAACAGCAATCAATGGAAATTCATGGAAGTAGGATTCTCAGTGGCATGAGAGTCATACAGAACACAGAATTAGGTAAGAACATGCCTTATTATTCAGCAGTCACTCAGAGACCTGTAAAACCTCATGCATTATCTGGCTTTGATTTAGTAAATGTTTCAGGATGTTGATTATAGTATTTGCAGGTTTTATTTAATTCCTCTAAAGTCCTTTTTTTATTTTGAGAGAAAGATTTAAGAAAGTTCTAGGTTGGTGGGTGATATCTAAAACAAACATTGAGCTCATTTTGTTATTTCAGTGTTACATCTCTGCATTCAGCCAAGTTACACAGGTACAAAGTGGGACTTGCACAACAGAGTGAAAACAAACACTGCTATAGGCTTCAGTGGACATAACCCCTGTGACCCCATCACTTCTGTAAAAACCTGCCAATGCAAACACCAGAGCTCCCAGCAGCCCCAGCTGGCTCATCACATGGTGGTGACTGTGGCTTAGGACTAGGGCCATGTTCCCCTGCAAAATATCACTGCTTTGTTTGCACAGCACCTTCTCAAGGTGAACTGGAGCCACTCCTCTTCCCATTATTTAAAAGTGTCACTTTTTGCCACATGAACAGTCCTGAGGTTAGGAACATGAACATTTGGGTGAAGCAAGAGCTGCATGCCTCTCCATAGCTCATTTTTTATTACAGTTTTGATGATTTAGCAGGAAAATATTGTATGGGAGACACGGCTTTCCTTGAGCAGAAATTGGCCTGGCTTTTTAGCAAGCTGTAAATCAAAGAGAATTAGGTACCGCTGCCAGGGAAAGAAGTTGGATGCATTTGCAAAAGCTGGTAGTTATCTTCTCATATGTGAAGATGCTTCTGCAAAGTCTATTGTTGTTAATGAGATAACCTCACAGCTCCTCTGCAAAATAGGAGGCTGATCCTGTTTTATGGAGGGGAGACAGTGAAGGGAAAGGGGCTTATCCAGATGTTTACCCAAGGAATCTATAGCAAAGCAGAGAGGAAAACTTTCATTTCCAGGCCTCAGAGACCATCCAAGCATGCTGTCCCCAAGTAACAGCCACAATTTTGTCATTGTCTTCTTACTGAATTCCCCCATCCCCTTCGGTTTGTGGAAGTGATGTAGACAGCTGGAGGGAAAGAGCAGGGGCACCTGCAGTCCAGGGCTTTGGTGTTTCTTACCATTCTTCAGCTGAGATGAATGATGTGCTATCTAAGCCATGCATGAGAACATGGCTGGGATGATCTGAGGAAAGGGTTTTTCAAGAGCAGGAACCATTACAACAGACAGAGTCCAGAGCAGGGTCCTGAGGCAAAAGAAATTGTAAAAGAGGTTAGGGAGAACGGATGCTGACAGAGGGTTGTAAAGGCTCCAAGGAAGAGGTCCCAGAAGGGCTCTGGAGGGAAGGAGGGAAACAGTGATGTCCTGTGAACCGGGACGATGCAGGGGCTGCTGGCAGAGGTCTCTCTGAGATCTCTTTACATAGGCTTGGAGTCTACAGAACTGTCCAGGCAGAGTGAGGAATGCATCAGGTGGGAAATGCTCCTGCTCACAGGTATAGGCAGAGGGCACACATCTCATCAGGGCACACAACATCACACACTCCCCTAAACCTGCTGACCAGTCCCACTGCCCCAGGTCAGACATAGCAGCACTCCAGGGGGAAGTGGTGATCCCAGCGCATGGGCAGAGAGATGCTGAGCCTGCCCAGAGGCTGTGTCAGAGAGAGACCTAACTCTGCCACCATCCCTACATCCCACCCCTGGTCCAACCCTCACCCCCACAACAGCTGTGTACCCCTTCTCTTCTCTGTGTCCCCGAGGGCAGCTAATCCCTCATCACCTGTCCCCGCAGGCTGACAGCGTCTGGATGGACATCAGAGATGATGATGACCTGCCCACAGCTGAGGAGCTAGAGGACTGGATAGAGGACGTGCTCTCTGGGAAGATAAACACCGAAGATGATGATGACGATGAAGATGATGATGATGACGATGATGATGACGATGACGACGATGACGATGATGATGACGATGACGATGATGATGACGATGATGATGACTAACTGTGACTCTGTGCAGTTTGACTTGTGGGGCCCGAGAGCCCTCGCCCTGTGGCAGGTCCCTCCATTGGAAGACCTATGTTTGAGCATCAGCAAGCACCGCTGCTCTTCTTTCCCCTCTGCCCCGCTCCCCCTGCCCTTGCCCTTGCTGGGACCCCCTCGCCTGATTCCCAGTGATGCTGAGCCATTGGGACTGCCCCTGCGGAGGGCAGCACCTGCAGGCACCCAGCACCGCTGTAAATCATGCCTCCTTAGTAAGGACACTAGGAATCTGCAGGGAATCTGCCCCACGTGTCCCAGGGCAGGAGAAAAGTGCCTGCCTGCTTGCTGCCAGAGGGATGCAGGGAGCCAGTTTGTATTTTCTGTGTACATCAGCCCAGCACTTAACATCCAAAGACCAAATCTCACTTCAAGACAGAGGGAAAACCCTAACTGTAAAGTTTAGCCCTTTTATTAAACACAATGCCCTTTGCAGCTACTCTGCCAAGACCACTCAATCCTGCAAGTTCTGCTGCGGGAGTCTGTAGCTACTCCCTAACATGCTAAGAGCAGCAAAATGCTTTGGGACGGGAGGGAGGTTTTAGGGATGCTATTAAAGTTTTCAGTGACTCCACATAACAACAGGATATTCTTGTCTAGCAGTGCAATGCAAAATCAAACATCAGGTCCCGTGTTTGAACCTGTTCTTGAAAGCTCAGGCCACAGCAGGAGTCAGTGCAGGGGCCTGATATGAGACACAAAGCTCGCAAGTTCCTGAACTGCTGAACAGGCTGATCCAGCTCTGAGCCCAATCTGAGTCCAAACTGTTGAGTTTGAAGATCATGGCATTGAGCCAAGACAATGGAAACATCCATAGGGGCCCATCCTGAAGCACTCCTATCCCCCATGATCTTCCAGCTTTTGCTGACTCTTCACCCAAAGCCTGTGTAGCATCTTTTCCCATGAACAAGATGTGGGAGGGAACACAGCCATCCAAACATATTAGATAGTGGATTAGGTGGGTCAGGGCGTGAGCAGCAGACGGATTCAAGCTGTTTGGCTTTTGAGTATTTAGTTGCACTGTTACTCCCTGCTTAGAGACTCAGGTGTCCCAGGTGAGAAGCCTCTTTTGACTGTGGGCTGAGAAGGAGCTCAGAGCACCAGTTTGCAGTCAACAGGTCACTCACAAAGCAAAGGGTCTGCAACACAGTCCTGGTGAGTACAGCACCATCCATGTGCGGGTCACTGTGGCAGCATTAGGTGTCCCTAAGTCCCCATGCTGGCAGATTTCTGTTGGCTTCTTAGGTCTGGCAATAGTGCAATGAATGGAGAGCTCGGAGATGGTTTTATCTTTATAAATACATTTATAAAGATGTTCTCCAGTTGTTCAGAGTTGCTAGCCTAGGTAGTATACACATCTCCTCTCTTGCTACAAGCAAAAAACATTGTTCTGTCCATCCTTATACTGGTTTAGGACAGAGGTACATGATGTGAAGGGAAATAACAGAGCGAGGGACAGAAGAATCAGAGCTTGTTACACAAATGTGAATCAGCCTGATGAGAAACAAGGTTTACACACTATGTATTTCGTTTATCAGATGAGCTGCAAAGCAAGATTTTATAGATTTTTTTCCTGTCTGTTGATCAGTTTCTTTGACTCTCTCTCTCTACATTAGCTGAAATAGAAATTTGAAACTACTGATATAAAAAAGCTGAAGTATTGATATGTTCCCATGTGTGCCATATACCCTTGGTGGAAAGTGCCAGTATGAACAACACCTAGCTGGACATCTCTCTGTCTCAATGCACGTGAATGAATACTGTGCTAACAAGGTAAATGATTGTAGGCCAAGTTAGCTCCTTGATGAGCATCAAACACTCAGCATGTGCTTTGCAGCTACAGCCTGCTAGAAGAACAGACCAGGCAGCAAAGCCCCCAGGTCAACCATTTGCCCTTTCTTGCTTCCCTTAAAATGCACAAGCACTGCCTGGAAGATGAACCAAGTTTGTTCAGTGAGAACATTCACCTGGTTAAAACTTTCAAAAGCCTTGAAATTCAGAGTGCTCTCAGCATTGAGGTCTCCTCTTCTCTTTCATTCACACCCCACTCTCTGCTGGCCAACAACAGGATGGCCAACATTCTCCTGCTCTTTTCTCAAGAGGTTTTCTGGAGGACCCCAGGTCAGAGGGGGAGTGAGCAGGACTCAAGGTCTCATTCATGCACACTGGTAAGGACCCAGAAGAGGCAGAACTAGCCCTTTGGTAGCCTCCTGGCCTGTGATTAAGGGACAACTACTGATCTGAGAAAAGAATTAACTTATCTTTACCTTTGGGCTATTCCCAGGAAAAATTCACAGTGTTACCCTGTATAAGGTAAGAGCCTGCACTGGCCCTGTGCCTCCACATCAGTAACTCCAAATATGAAGAAATATGACAAGTTCCTCTACTGCCTTTCCTAACTGGCACAATCTCCAGACATACTAATTGCCTGGGTGCTTTCTGTGTGCTCCTCTCCCACTGTGGATGCCCCTCTGTTCTGAAGTGCCTCACTCTAGACACTCTGAGAGACACAGATTACTCAGGCAGGGCAGGCAGACTCTGCAAACAGCACTAGGGACTTCTTCAAGTGCCCAGGTATTTCACAGGCACTTAAACATTTCAAAGCAACAGACCTCTAGGGGGAGAAGAAATAAATGATGTTGAAGTGTAGAGGCTGAACTCATACTGGAGAGTGGTGCCAGTGGTTTATGGAAAGTTTCCCTTGAGTTATGCAAGAAAGAGCTAATCCTACAGCTGCCACTCCTTCATGGTGACTGGGATGGGGCTGCCCTTTCTTTCTTTCTTTTTCATTCAGTCTGCCATTGCAGTTCCCATCATTGCCTTTGCCCACAAACAGGAGCTGTTTATCATCAGCTTTTGGGATAAGCACATAAAAAGTTAGGAAAGCATTGCCACAGAGGAAGGATTGCAGTGATGAGGATAGGTGGGCAGCAAAGCTTTTCTTATTTACTTGAAACACCTCATCTGCCCTGAGATTCTAATAACCAAACAGCTGAATGGCACAATGCCCCTTGTGAAGGAGATGGCAGTTGAATTTGAGTGTTTTCCTTGCAGGGACAGTGGTATAGGGATAAGACACAGGACCCCAGATCCAGGTACTCCTGGGATCCTCTGTCAGAAGTAGGAACAACTGGCATTTGAAAGGTACTGGTGGCCCTGAGGAGCAAAGTCAGACTAACCCTGCCCACCATACCTTGAGAAGCAAGAAGTCAGCACATTTGGATGAGGAATCTTCAAAAAAAACCCCTTTATTAAAAAATACATAAATTTGTGTACGTGGGCAGCACTGAGTGCTTAACAAGCATATCTCTTCACAAATAGTTCTTTTGCTCCAGCATGTTAACTAGACATATTAAATAGGTATTTATAGAGATAAATACAGGAATTGTATTTTGCCCTCATCCAACTGTGAGTACTTCAAGCTGACCAGTTTCTTCACAGAATCATTCATTTATGTTGGCTGGAAAGGCCCCTAAGATCATTGAGTCTGACCATTAACCCACCGCTGTCAAGTTAATTCCCAAAGTACTCCAAAACCTGGCCTTATCAGTGCCCAGTGACTGTGAGGACCCTCTAACACACAGTATGTGGCAAGAACACCAAGCATGCAGCACCTCCTCCCCGTCCCCAGACTCAGGACTGGAGGGCACAGCCCAGAGGTTTGTTTGGGGGTGCTGTACCACAGCCCACCCCATGCTACTCGTGGGCAATAATCAAGGGAGAGGGAAACCCACCAGGACCAACACTCTGCAATTCTCATACTGCAGCATGGAGGAGAAAGTTTCTGCCTTTGCAGTGGTAGCTGATGTAGGGGATCTGTGAACCCAAAAGTGCTCTGAGTTTGTGTCATCCATTTGGGAAACAGCTGCAGGAGAAAAGGACAAGGGAGGCACTCTGGAAATCACAGATTACTCCATGGTTTCAGAGTCAGCTGTGTCATGCAGTTTTTGTGATGTTTGTGATGTTTTCTGGTGTTTCTGAGGAGTGATGAGTCTCCTGTCTCTCCCTTGGGAGAGGAATGGCCCCATAGCGAAAACAGAGATCTCAGTTTCTTCCCACCCCAAAATGAAGCTGCTCAGCCTGACACCAACAGGAACACAGAGCCGAGGACACCGGCTGCTTCTCCATGTCTGTCTGCACATCATACCCAAAGAAATGATTGATTCATTGCAGAGACCAAACAAAAACATCGCCTTTTATTCCCAGGAAAATAATTAATTAGACAGGAACATATCACTTCCCAGCTGCCACTGACTTACAGTCTTGTGACAGGCCAAGATTGCATCTGGATTCCTCTCCACTGCAACAAAGCTTTGGCTTTGAGGAAGTCCCACACACAGCAAGTTGCACAGCAATGCCTGGACTTGGGAGGCTGAAGAGGAGGATGGGCAAACAGGCAAGAAGCAGCCCAGCCATCTGAGGCAAAGCTCACTGCCTCCTGGCTGCTTTCACACCCCAGGTACATCTATGCCAGGCAGTGCAAGACCAGCTGCTAGAAACTGGAAACAGCAGAACACAACAGGAAGGATAATTAACCTTGGTAATGAGGCTATGCCAGCACCACTATGTCCTATCTGAGACCCAAGGCTTGTGTCAACCCAGGGCACTGCAGCAGCCCCTGCCTTCTCCCCACTCCCTTGTACCACTGACCTCTAGCAAAGCAGCCCTTGGATGGTCAGTACCCCCGGGGGACACCTGTGGGATCACTCTCACACCTCTTTGGCAGAAGATGACATCTAATGACAATGGGAACCATGGGGCAGGGTCCAGGGCAGAGTCTTGGCCCAGCTCCCAGAACACTCTGCCAGGTTTAAAACGTGCTAAGCTATTTAAAGGGAGGAAAAAAAAGCTACAGAGCTTCCTTGTGGCTTGAAGATCCATTTCAGGAGTCAAATTACAAACTGCCTTTGGGATGGAAGCACAGATCCTTCCGGTGCCTCACTCCCCCCTTGAGCTTCCTCTTGCCAAGCCCCTGTGATAAAGGGGATCAGCAAAGCCCTCAAAGGACATTGTCCCTAATGTTATGGAAAACAAGAAAACAGCTTTTTCACCTTCTCTTCTTGCCTCTTGACCTACTACTCTTCTGACCTTCATTGGCTCCCCGAATTTATTTTCTCTCTCCATTTCTATTCAGCCCATCTTCCTCTTCTCCTCAACCCAGCCCCACTGTGTATGGTACCAAGGGTCACTGAAGGACAGAGCCCTTCCCTGCCCCTACTGCTTGTATTTACCCCAGCCCAGGGAGACAGGAGCCTTCCTCACACCACTGCCATAAACTGGCTGGGCTGGATCCCCATAGCTGTGCACATGAGGGGGGACAACATTTCTTTTCTGAGGAGAAAGATGTCTGGACAAGACTATCACTGGTTTTTATTTTGAGAGGGACAAGTGAGACATGCTCAAGGAAAAGCCATTTCACCAGCCTGGGCAGAAGCACCAGAATGTTTTTTGGTGGATCTCTTTTCCCACTGTCCCAAAATCCAGATGAGGAACCACCACCCTGCAACCAAGCCCTGACTGTGGTCACTGTGGGAAGAGACCAGTAACACCCAGTGGCACCAGCAATCACACCACTACACCATCTCAGCAGAAGACAAGTGTCTATGGCTTCACATACAAGAAATAAGCCTTGAGGGTTAAACGAGCTGAGTTTGCTGGAGGGGGTATCCCATATTCAACAGCAGCCAGAAAGCCACCTCCCTGCCAGAGACTACCAGTGGCTGGCCTGACTGAGCCCTCCCTTGGTCGTGGGTGGTAAATGACTTAAACAGCCATGGGCAACCTCATCTGCTTTTGGATTTGGAGAGTCCTGGCTTGAATCCCTCCCTTAGTAACACAGGTAAAAAAATAAAGCGATGTTTGACCAGAGAGCAGCCCTGAAATTTGTCTGGTGTCAGATTCTGATTTTTGCTTTAAAATTCAGTTCAACATGCAAAGTCCTGCTCCTGCTAGTGACAAAGAGAGGGGTTATTCAACAACAGAAGTCATTAAATGTTCGAGAAACATTTTTGCCCCCACAAAATGAAGTTGCTGAAGGAATTTGCCCAGCTTCCCACAGTCTAGTTACTGAATTACTAAACCAGTTTCTCACAACCACTTACAAAGCAAAATTATAATCAACTGTAGGATCTGGTATTATGAGTACTCAAGAATGAGCTTTTACAAAATAGAAGCTAAAAGGTTTGCAGATCTGTTTCACATCTGTGGCCCAGATACAATCAGCTCCTTCTTGTTCCCTCTTTTAAAGCATGTCCACAGCATCTGACTTGTGCTGAAGAGAGGTCCAAAGAGTCATAACATTCTGAATGTCTCTTAAAATTTCAAAGAGGCTGAATCAAATGTGTTTGGACAAGAACTCCCTTCTCCCCATGTGTCCACTTTTCATTTGTGCTACCTTTTTATATAATAAGAAAAAATTAGAAAGGAAAAAAACAAGACAACCAAGACTAGATGTTTAAGCATTTGTAAGCCTGAATTTTGCCTTTGGAATAGACTTTAAACATTTCAATTTACAGAGTAGCTTCATGCCTAGAGCACTTTGTGGTGTCTCAGTTTTTTTCAATCCCTGTGCCTTCATATTCCTAAGGATGCTGGAGGGAAAACCCACACCCTAATCTCCAAGGTCTCTTCCACTGACTTCACATTGCCTTGTGTTACTGTCTCTCTTGAGGCTTTGCTGCTTGCTCCGTATTTTGATCCATAAGCAAGGTGGGTGCATTGAGCTACCCCAAATGCACATCCACAAAGTAAAATTATCTTCCTCCTTCCTCTTTTAAGTTGTATTTACTGCTGCCCACGCAGAGCCCAAAGACTGATTGTTCCCTCTGTCCTGGCTGTGGTCCCTGCAACAAACACTTGTTCTCCTTCTCCTGCAGGCAGGACCCACAGGCTTCAGGAGGCCAAAAAGAAGCAGTGCCACTGCAGGAGGGGTCCCGGGGTCTCCATGTAATTCACATTAACTGAGCTGGAGCCAAAGCAAGCCCCAAGTCTTGTACAGAAGTCTTCACTCCATTCAGGTCCTCAGATTTTGGAGGAAAGGAAGATGAGCTCAGGGCTTTGGAGCAGGCTGGCAGTTTTGCAGCGTGGTCCAGCCTGAACACAGACTGCCATGTGAGCAGTAGTCAGGGGTGGGGAAGGGAACCCAAACAACCCACAACCTTTTCCAAGTTCATTATGGAGAGGGAGAAGGTGACAAACAGGAAAACAGCTTTCTTTCCATTTGAGGTATTCCCCATTTTCCTAGCAACATGTCAGCATAAACTAGCACATGAGTTCACAGCAGGGCTGTAAAACTTGTTACAGCTTTTCAAAGCAGCTTGGGAAACCTTGTTCACAGCTAATGATTTATGCATAGGCCATCACCCCACTACACCATCTCTACTTCTGCAGACACGTTGTGCTCAGTGCTCCCTTTTCTCTCAGCACTTCCTGACCCAGCAGTCCATGGATGCACACATGAAAAGGGGAGCAGATGCCTTTGCCCCAGTGGATTATCTGTCAGTACCGGAAAGGACTGTAACCTAAACCCATCACCTTCCCAATCCAACATAAACTCAGGAGTGCTGTTGAAAGACAAATCAAAGCACTCTGTTTGGCCAACTCCCAATACACCTTCCCTTCCTGCACACTGTTGTGAGACACCATGTCCTGCTGAGAGATCCCCTTCCCCTTGCACCTACCCCAACTGCCTCGAGTTCCAGGATCCCTTGGAAGCCTTTGAGTTCAACTCCTGTACTTCCCAGGAGTCTAGACCTGGGGCTGAGACAGCAGAGCCCATTCACTGCACCAGGAGATGTTTTGGGGTTTGAAGGGCTGCCAACCTCCACAGCCAGATGTCTCACTGAACTATTAATTTAGCTAACAAAATCACATGGTGAGGTGCTGCTAGTGCTTCAAGCAGGGCTCTGAAGCCAGTTGCTGAAGGTGACAAATCCCTTTCTTACCCTGTTTGTTATGCCCTGACTGCATGTGGCCCCTGTGCCCCACAGATTCCCACTTCACTCCTCAAAGCTGATGTTTTCTCACTGCCCATGGCTGTGAGGCCTGCTTCCAACCACCTGCCAGGGCCAATCAATCTTCATATGAATTAAGCCACAGCTCAGCCACCAAATACCCACAGCAGTGGTTGTTGCTGTGCCGTCTGAGGGCAGATAGTGTCTTATGCCCACACAGTCGAGAGGGGCACTGCAGGAGAGGAATCTCCTCCTCAAGTCCAGTATGTCCCTCAGGCAAAACATGCTTACCTCTCATTCAGGATGCCAGGTCCCTGCAAGTGGTGGGTTTTTTCCAGTAAAAACCTCCATCCCCTTTCTCTCAGAGGTTTGGGCCAGTAATACTTAACCCAGCATTGCACCTGAGGCTCCATCACACCTCAAAGGTCTGTGCAACTTCAGTGAAAAGACTTGGCCAAGCCAGACCAGCTCCCTCAGCTCTAATTTCTGTTGAGCTACATACCACAGCCCTTTATGATTCAGGTATCTGAGCTCTGGGTGAAGGCCAAGGGAACTAGTCCCTCTAGCAAAGCCTGTTCCTTCCATCAGCTTCCACAGTGGGACAGAAAGCACCACAAACGGCAGCACTCAGGTGTTGATTTGGTATCAGCACTATCCCAGAAATGAAACAGAGCATGCTGAACTCACATGTAAAGACACAGCTCTCAAGGGAAAGAGCCCGGAACGAGGCTGACAAGCCCAGTGTCTTGTTTATGCCAAATTCCTGTTGCTTGCACCTTCCCATGACACACCTGCAGCCAACTCCCACAGAGCCTTTACCTACACAGCTCCAGTCTGACAAGTCAGCTCTTCCTCTGAGGGGCAGGAGGGGACCAGCAGTGGCTGCACCTCCATGTCAGACTCCGCAGGGTAGCAGCAGTGCTCTTTCCTTTCCCTGGCTGTCTCTGGAAGCTGACCTACAAACAGTGCGGGGCTGGGCACTGCCAAAGCACCAGCAGGATGGAGGGCCCAGATCAAAAGCAGAGATTTAGGGAGGACAGGAGGCAGAACAGAGCACACCCCTGTCCCACCCTTCCTGCTTCCTCCCAGGCCTTAGTTCAGTCTCTCTAGACCAAATACATCTGTCTCCCCACAAGCAGAGATTTACCCATGTGGCTGTTTCTCTCCACAGGCATTTTTGTCTGTGCTGCTTATCTCCACAACTGCTGCACTCTTTTTCACTGAAGAGCAGCATCCTGTGGATTTTTCCAGCAGCTGAAGCCACCAAGGAGATCTGCTGGGCTGGACTTGCCTGAAGAGTAGGCACCAGAGAACATCTAGACAAAAAAGCTGTTCCCGTATTTCCTTGGGCACAGCTGCTTGATCTTTCTGAGCTCTTGGTGTGCTTGGAGATGGGACTTGACGGTGGGGAAAGCCACACCCAGAGATGCTGTTGAGACGAGATCCCTGCACCTTTTTTTAGCAGAGCACAGGCTTGCATCCACACAAACAAGGAGCACTGGCTTTTCTGCCTCTCGCCACTCCTTCTCCCCACTAGAGCCAAATAAGGAACTCGGCAACAAATCCTGCACTTCATAATTTGTGTGCAAACTGTGAGAACGCAGGAGGCAGAAAAACCTGTTCCCACTCCAGTCATGTGCCCCCCTCTCCCTTCCCCAGCTGTATTTGCTCCCCATCATTTGAGATTTCAGGTGTTCAAAGCAGTCACCTACCAGTCTTCCTCCAGGAGTGATAAATGAGTTTGCATTTTACTGTGGCGTGGCAGGGCAGAGCAGAAAGGCCCAGGATGAGGGTGACTAAAAGACAACCTCAAAAAAGCTAAACCACAAGTTTGCAGGGCCCCTCCTGCCCACAGCTCAGGAATGCTTGAAGACCAGAAGAGCTTTTTTTTTGTCTGAAAGGATAAGAGAAAGGAGTGGGACAACCAAATCTGGTTTCAGTTTATTTCCAGAATTTTACTGTACAAAATATGCAAAGTGTAAAACGGTTTTATGTTTCAGTTTAAAAAACAACAAAACCCCATCCAGCTATAACTTAAGAGAACCCAGCTTGGAACAGAACAATTTACAAGGCTAAACCCACAGTGCATTAATGTCACAGACACCAGGAATTTGCTTACTTAAGTTCACTATTAGAAAAGAACAGAAAGACCATGTACCACTGCAGTTAAAGTCACATGTGCAAAGAAGAGAAAAAAGAAAGAAATGCTGGTTAGTGTCTATCAATTAGAAAACCTTGGCAAAACCCTTCTTACTATACACAGTGTGTGTAGAAAAAGTATTACACAGTGATAAAGGAGGGTGGGGGAAGGGCATTTTGCTCCCACTCCCTTCCCCAAGACACAATAATGCTGAATCAAAGAAACAGGCACAGAAGAGTGTAAGATTCCTTCACAGTTATGCCTGTTCAGGTAGTGACCACAGCATCTCCCCACAGTACACACAGGAGATGCCCCCGAGCATCGTTAGTGCTGGTGAGAGGTGCCCGGGAAGCAGCCAGAGGGAAGGAAGGATCCCCTCCTCCCCGGGAAGAGCACACCCAGGGCAGGGCTGCCCACCTGCTGCCCACAGGGTTCCGTGTGCCACAGGGATAAAAAATGCAGTCTCTTGGAGGGATGCAGATGGGTGGGTAACGCCAGCTGCACCGCTGGCACGGCGGGGACCCGGCTCGGGACTATCCCAAAGCGATCCGCACCACTCACAGTTGTCGGAAACGGCAACTTTTGGTCATCTTCGGTGGCAGGCAGCAGCCTGAACGCAGGAGGATGCACACTCCTGTAGGAGATGTCATGGCCCAAAGCCATCTCTTTTAGAACAGAAATTTGGGGGTTTTACTTGATCTTTTTATGTTTGTTTTCTAAAACCAGCTGAATTCCAAGAGCACTTCCTTCTTAACAACAGCTGAAACACTGAACCACCAAGTCTGGCTTGAGGCTTTAAACACGTATAATGTGCACACCTAGAGAGGGAAAAGTACACAGACACACACAAGCTGAATGAGAAAACACCTGCACACACACCTCGGGAGCAGCTCTCACATGGCTGGGCAGCACTGAGCCCAAGTGAGGAGCCAGCTTGGGACCAGACTACAGCATTGTTGCAGAAGACTGCAAGACTTTTGTTCTACCTTTGAAAAGGGGCAAAATTACAAGTTTTGGTGAGCAAGATGAAATTGGCTGGAATAGGTTTCCATGTTTAGCAAGTGGATCTTTCCAGTTTCTTCAGCAGCAAGTGTTAGAAGGGAGCACATCTCAAATGAGACCCTTCACAGCTATTTAGGTGGGGCAGGACCAGCTCCAGAAACTCCTTCCCTATAGGTTTTGGCATACTCAGCAACAGCAGATTCCCAAGGCACTGCAGAGAAAGCCACATCCCAAAGGAAAACGTTTGGAGGCTTCATAAGGGTTGGGATTTGTTCAAATCTCCTCCAAACTTGTGCACTGCCTCCAAGCTTCCAGCTGCACCCTCAGCCCTGCAGACACGCTACGGAGGGGAGTGCCACAATGCTTACAATTCCAAGAGTGCTGCCTGCTAGCTTCCAGGTGTGGGAAAGGACACTGAGACCCAGGGCAGCCTCAGAGAGTCTGCACCCACAGCTAAAGCCACATGGCAATGAGAGGCTAACAGATGTGACATCAACATCTGCCCATGCCCAGTTACAGGACAGGCAAAGTGTTTAGAGTAGTATCTGCCCCTACACTCCTGGAAGCTGCAAGAAACCCAAATCTTTCACTTTATAGCCATGAAAGAGAAAGCCAGCCTTCATGGAAACCCACAGCCATTTCCATCTGCTCTAGAACACTTGAAAGTCTCAGCTGCATCTGGTTTTGCAAGACATCAGCGTGGCTTTGGATTTAGGCTGCAACAAATCTGAGAGCAAAAATCCAAAGCTGTTAAACTATCTGAGCAGCATACTTGAGTTACAGGAAATGTGCCAACCTGGAAGAGAGGAGTGGGGCACCACCACTCCAGCTGGGCAGCACAGCACCCTATCAAGTGGTCCAGCTTCCAGTGAAGGACGTCCAGTGCAAGGATCCTCTCTGAGGGGGATACTGACCACTTCTTCACAAACAGGGTTGTCTTAAAAGACCACTTGAATTCTAATAAAACCCCCACAATTCCCAACCAGGTACAAACATCCAGAGTGGGAGAGAGGGAGGAAAATATGTGCAAGGAGACAGTGCAGGATAGGAGAGGCATTTGGAGAAACAGCCTGCACTTGGCTGGCAAACCCTGCAAGTTGTATTTATGCTCAGCTCTTGGCAAGCTCGGCAGAAGTAAGAGCTGCAGGAATTGGATCAGAGCTTCGTTCCCTATGACTCCATTCTTACTCATTAGCTGGCTATAAACAGAGTTAAACAAACCAGTCTGCATTCACCACTCAGGTTTTTTTATAGAGTTTGAATTCCTACAGATGCCACAGATCCAACTGTGGATCTCAAAGCACTTGAAAGCAGGTTGAGTTTACCCTCACAACACTCCAGTGAGGTAGGTACGACAGTGGTCCCCTGATTTCGCATGGAGAAGGGAAGCAAGAGACACCCTGAAAAATATCACTAAAAATACCAGAACAGAGAATATTCAGGAATCGTGATTCCCCTTTCAGTCTGTCCTCATCTCTAAGCAGGTTGCACCTCTAAAGAGACCATTTGAGAGAGTCCTCTCCTTCAGATTTCATCAGGCAACTTGTTCACGCTGCTGACATAGGGAAGAGCATTAAATGTAGGAGTTGGCCCCTGTTGACAGTGTCCTTTTTGGCAGCAGGCAGAAGAAGCAGCCTTGAACCACAGCACGAAGATGAAGAAGCAGACCCAGATCGAGCACACACTGCTTCCGTCTGGTTCTCCATGTGTTAAAGGATTTAACAAAATTAAGACACGAGTTTCCTGAGCAGATACTGTCAGACAACCCCTTCTCACGGGGCAGGGGAAAAGAAAGGGGAAGGAAATCCTGGGAAAGTAAAAAAGCTTTGCAGATGTGCTTGTGACAAGGTGCTCTCACATACAGGGCACACCCAAGCCCCTGGCAAGGTGGTTCTTGTTCTGGCTTTACAGAAATGAGCCAATTCAGCCACAGGCAGTAGCCTCCACACAGGTATTAAG
The DNA here is from genome assembly GCA_013400515.1 of Erpornis zantholeuca. NCBI lineage: Eukaryota > Metazoa > Chordata > Aves > Passeriformes > Timaliidae > Erpornis > Erpornis zantholeuca. The sequence goes on along the minus strand of VZTN01037817.1, from coordinate 335,663 downwards.
TGCTCCACAGTCTCCCAAGCTACTCCCAGTCTCTCCCACCCTGCTGGTTATGCACATCATAAAAGCCAGGTGCAGGCGTCTTCAGGAGAGCCAAGTGTAAGATACTATATGTTCTCCTTCCTTTTTTTTTCTTTTAAAGGAATAAACCAACCTATTTTTTCAAAGCAAAACACTGAGAAGGCCACAGTCAGTAAAGGAGTCCCCATGCAGACTGATCAGAAAGCCTGATCTGCAAAAAAACCCAGCACTGAATTTAGAGAAGGGAAAACACTACCTACTTCTCATCCTTTAAGGGCAAAGGGCATAATCCCATCACGTGCCATGCCATCCAGTTTCTTTACAACCACATCTGGCACATTACACGGACTAAAAAGGATCCAAGAGACTACCACGTGCTTGTAAGAAAGGTGCAGGAAACTGCAGGTGTCACTTGGATGGGGAATCATCACTTTGGACCCTCACTCACCAGGGTGCTCCCTTGGTCCCAAGAGGACTATCCACAGGTGCTGTCAGACATGCATCTCCACTGCTGCTGAAGCTGGAAGAGGATGGACTCTCCTACCCTGTCCCCAGCATCCCTATTTAAGGTGGCTGCTCCCCTCCCACCAGCTTGTGGTGGGCACCAGCCAGGCCATGCCTGCCGTGGGAAGGGCTGGGAAAGGCCCAAAGGGAAGTAGGGGCTGTCGCAGCCCTCCTCAGAAGACTGTGCAGGCTGGCAATGAAAGGCACTGACTTACACTGCTGGAACCAGGGCCTTCTTGGTTAAGACATCCATAAGGAGGGCAGGCCAGATCCTGCCCGATAAGGGATATTTGCATGGCAGAAGGCTGAGCAGAATGTTGATCATTTACATTCACATGGATCTTGAGGGACCTTGAGGTCGCTGCCAGCCTTGCAGCTGGCTCCAGTCACTCCACGCTCTGTGCTGGCAATCAGACTTCAGACACCGATTTAGGCTCACCATTAAAAACAAACGTTCCAAGCTCAGGTGACTAGATTCACACATGAAAGCTGCACTGGTAGGCAAAAGCAGCCTAACAAACACAACTGCATCTCTCAGAAGCAGATCCCAGAGCTGAGCAGAAACTCCCTCAGCACAGCAAGGCCAAGAAAGGCAGGCAGATTTTCAACATTCAGGCATTGTTTGGTATTTCTTAGCTACAGCTGAAGGCGTACAGTGGGGAAGGACGCAGTGCAGTGTTTCCAGAGCACAATAGTTTTCCAAAGCAAGTGAATGGGGCAGAGGTCAGCCTTTCCCTGGTTCTTCTCCTGAAGGAGGGAAGTGGTTTTGCCCGTCTTTTCTCCAGACACACTTGAAGCTGGCTAGAGAGGGAGGGGTACATTCCTGCCTGCACCCCCTTCCTCTCAAAGAGGCTGTCAGACGTAGGGAGGGTCTGTGATTTATCTGAGGAGGAGCCAGCTACTTACTGACCCTGCCCCAGTGCAAATACACAGCTCTTGCAGGTGCAAAAGGAAGCAGCAGTGTCTGGAGAAACACATTCAGAAAGCCAGACAGGAGGAGACAGAAACAGGAAGCCCTGGGAGTGTCTGAGAAAGATTCAGACAAGCAAGACAGAGGGAAGCAGGTGAGAGACAACAGGGAGCTGTGACATGAAGAACAACTTCACTGAAAAGCACTGATTAAGAAAAAACACTAAAAATTGAAGAGCTGCAAATGGACTGATCCAGTTCGAGACAAGCAACTTGGAAGAGAGTGAAACCATCCCATTGTGCCCATACAGGGCCAGAGGCACATGGAGAGGAGGAGAAGAATAAAAAAGAATAAAACCTCCCTCACACCCCCACCCTTTGACATCCCCTCCTCCCCGAGTGAGCAGGGACTGTGGTGCCAGCAGGTTTCTGTGGGGGAGGGTGAGCAATGAGCCCTCAGGAGCAGCCACAGGTGGCAAAAGCAGAGACTCGAGGGCGCAGGCGTGTGCGGTGTAAGGCAGTGCTCCAACAACAACTCTGAGGCTGCAGCCATGCAGAGAGAGAGCATGAGATTTACAGGATGCCTGGAAAGAAGGGGAAAGAAAAAAATCTGTTCTGTCTCCAAGGCTGAGCTAACTGAGCCAAGTCACCCTGTTGCCTCTTAAGATACTTCTTTCTAGATAAGATATCCCAACTCCCCCCTCCCCTTTCCAAATAAAGTGCAGATGGTCAAATATTACTGGTCCATCATCTGCCAGTTTCAGTCAGCATTGGGGAAATTAAACCCAAAAGCACGATATTGAAAAAAAAATAAAATAAAAATCTCCCAACAACCCACCCTCAAAATCCCTTAGACTGAAGTCTCAGACTGTAAGCGGAGAACAAATTTATGAGATTTAGGGTCTATGAACTCTTCTGAGAGTTTGATGAAGGGGGTTTTTTTCACATTAACAACAAGGCTGAAGTCCAAGCACTTGAGGACAAACACGATGCCGTCTTGTAACCCGCTTGTGACTGCTTCCTCGCTGACCAGCGTCCACTGCTTGGAGAACCAGCGATCCCTGTCGTACTGGAGGGTTGGGCCTGGGTTGAGGTAACGCTCCAGGAATGCCTGCCAAGAGCGGGACACACGTTAGCACCAGCCCCACAGCTCGCCCTGCTCTCTTCCCATCCCCAAATACAGCTCCGCGAGCACAGGCTTGCCATGCTGCAAATTGTTTCGGCTTTCACACTTCAGAAGACATCTTCTCCCCAGTCCCTCCCAACTTCGCAGACCCAGGGGTAGACACAAACACCAGGAGATCCTTTTTCAGTCCATCCCAGCAAGTTTGCAAAGTTATAGCGCTGACTTCTGCCATCAGCACAGCTGTCTGGCAGCAGTTCAGGAGAGCAGAGGTAATTTCTCCCCTTTCAGCCCCATAATCCACCCCAAATACAGTCCCAGCCAGACAGATAGGATAGCTGGCTCTCTCCTTCAGGCCAACCTAAGGTGGTAAACAGATGTTTCCATGTTTTCAGCCTGAGGGTGCAAAACTGAAAGCAGAACACAAAATACCATTTGACCTTAATTGTATTTTAAAGTCCCTCTGCAACCTTAATGGCAGCAGAAATACCCCTGCATACCTGGGCAAGGTCCCAGGTGGCTCACAGCGAGAGGGTGCTAAGCCCAATCTCAAGACAGCATTTCTGCTTTTACTGCAGTAAGTCCTGGGTAAATGTCCAAGAATAACCCTTCCCTAGCACTGTGGGGTGCTCTTAGAGGGGAAGGTAGAGAGTAGGAGGGGAATTGTGTGACCTGTTTCCCTTATCATGCAGTCTCCCCCTATGTCAGCAAGTCAACAGTCACAGTCTGGGCATGAAGCAGGCAAACTACGTTTGATCGAGCAGCTCATGAATTAGAAACTCTGTCACAGAGACCGAGGTTTAGGCAATACTTAGCAGTCCAAAATACAGCAAGTCAGAGGGGGCAGAAAACCCAAAAATATCCTTTGCAGATTGCCACCTGCATCATACTGCTACCACAAGCCATCTGGGAAAACTCCTGTGACTCAAAGCCACCCTTTCAAACATTTATTTAGTATTCCCTTCGCTGAATTGGATACAAGAGTGAATACCTCATAGGCACTTTCAGATAAAAAGAGACAGAAGATGCTGTAGAGGAAATACTACTTCCCTTTGAGACCTGCTGCACCCTACCCCGCACTGGTAGGGTGTACTCGATTCACAGGGAGCAACTATGAAAGCCTTCACTCACCTCCCTTGACAACTTTCTGTTCTGCTTGCACACACAGACATGTCATCTCCTTCTCCCTCCCTCCTGCAGCAGCGTTAGAGAAAGCTTTACCTTTGGTGTCATGTTGTTGGTGATGCAGAAGGACAAGTGTTGCAAGATGCTCTCCATGCTGTGGTACTGCTGCTGGCGGGTGGTGCGAAGGTACTTCTGCAGAGCTCTTGCCATGGAGGGGAAGATTGCCTGGGCTGCTTCTCGGGGGTCCATCATCTCTCCTGGAGCTTTCTGCTGTTCCTCTGCCTGCAGGCGTTTGATATGAGTGAAAGCCTCTTCTACTGCAACCACAAGCCTGCAGAAGGAAAATCAGGACAGCAAGAGTTGTAACAAGAAGTAGGATGGGTCTGTGGTTAGGGCCTGGGAGCCAGGATTTACAAAACCTCCTATTCCCATCAGCTATCAAGTCACTGCCTGCCACCAGTTTACACAAAATCTTCTCTTCTGAGAGTCTGAGGGGTAGATAGCAACTTTTCCTTCCCTGCCCAAGCCATCCAGCAATTAAGGCACATAAACCAGGATAAAGATTGTAAAGCCCTGAGCACTGCACTTGGTTCTGCCAGTGCAGCATAAACATCAGCTACACAACTCATACGAGACACAGCTGCCCTTGCATTGCATGTGTGTCTGAGTACAGGGTCCCAGCACACAGGACTGCAGCACGAAGCACAGGACAGGCAAGAGCTCAGGGGGAGGCTGACTGCACTCCAGGACACTGTGCTCACAAGCTGCAGTCTGCTCCCATTTCCACCAGCTGGGTGCAGAGCTCGTGCTGCCCAGTGACTGCCCTGCACTCCTCCACTGAACAGCAAGGGTGAAAACACCCCTCCAGCTTCAGCCAGAGGCATCCTCTGCAAACCACTCCTGTGTTAGCACAGGTGAGCAAACACCAAGATGACACCATAAAAGGGGAACAGATGTCCTATGATGCTCGTTACTCAGTACTGGGCTAACTTGCAAGTGAGGGGCTACACTGCAGCTAGTGAGGAAAAAATGATAACAAAAGAGCCACCCAAGAGAACTCTTCAGCCCCTTCAGAAAGGACTTGTTTCATACTTAATTTCCTCTCAAGTCACCAATGAGTGTCTGCAATGATCTCAATATCCAATGCATCTTGAAGCCAGGGGCAGCTGCCTCACCACAAGCACAAGTATAGCATATTGAATTCAGACTGTAGAGGACGAACAGCAGGAGAAGCCCTGACCCTTGCCCATTTTGTTTAATTTGACATGGAGGAGGTGAGGGTAGAAATAATTTTCTAAACACCTGGCCTTATCTAGTGACTGATGGTTTCCCTCTGACTAAGCAGTTGTTCTAACCAAACTCAGCAAGCATGGGAGATGTGCCCAAGTTAGGACGCTACACTTCACAGAAGAGAAAGTTTTAAGTTCCTATTGCTCTGAGGCTGGAAGAGAGCCTAAAAGACAGAGGCTATAGAGCAAAGGTCAGACTGAAGCAGGCAAGGAAGGGATGTTGTGCCAGCAGTTTCCCAGTGAAACAAACTGCCAAAAGAAAACTCAAAACAAGCCAGCTCCTTCCAGTTATGACACATTCCTTCCAAACACGGCTCAGTTCAGGGGTGCCTGCCCATAAGCAACTTGCCTCAAACTGTTAGGTATGCGAACTACAGACTGCAATTAGGCTCCTGAGCAAACAGAGGCACTGTCTTGAGTCACCTCAACAAAGCATCAACTCTGCAGCCTAAGTGTGACTGGCAGAAGACTTAGGTCTGTTCCAAAATAAAATGTAACTGCTTGTGGTCAAGTCTTTCCTCCTCAGTTCTCCAAAAGGCAGTCAAACCATCCCTTTGACTAGTCTGCAAACACAGATATTCTCCTCACCCATGAATGGGCAACACCAAGCACTCCACCAATCCTGTCCCTGGATTACTTCAACTGACAAGCCTGGGCATGGGTGAAAATAATGGCATTTCCTGCCCAAGTAACTATAGACTTGTCAAGGACTGGACTGTTGCCCCTAACCCACGACATTGCATTAACTTATCTGCCTCATGTATGCGAGCTCGGCTGCATGCACGTTCTTTGGATAATTCCAGTTGCAAGCTGTCCCCATCCCTTACACACCTGGGTTTCATAAGCTTCTTCCCTGTGACAGATTTACAGCCAGCCCTTTGTGGTGGGTCAGGGGGCACCTCCCAGGCTGGGTGAGCCCCACACGGCCGAGCCTCACAGCAGCACGCAGGACAGGGTGGCTTTACCTGGCCCGGCGTTTCCTCACGCGGCGCTCGTGGTCAGCCTCCTCGTAGTAGAGCTCGTTGTGACTGGAGTCCCTGCGCCGGGCGGCGGCCGCGATCATGGCCCGCGACTGCCCCGACGCGTTGTTGCCTGGGCCTGCGGAGCAAGGACGGGCACAAAGCAGACAGAGGTGGTGTTAGTGCCACAGGGCCGGGGCTGGGACAGGTTGGCACCCCATGGCATCTGTCACATGTGCTCTGGGGCCCCAGCCTTCCCAGCCAATGCTGTAAACCCTTCCCCGGTCCCTAGGAGCTCCGGTAGAAACCCTGCAAGGCAGCACAGGCTTAGAGAGGGCGTTCTGGCAGGTGGACAAGGGAAGTTAGTTGGGATGGAGGGTCTCACAATATACACAAAGACAGAGTGAGGTGAACATGCCAAGGATGCAACTTACCCCCCATAATATATGCTTTCAGTTTGAAGGCAAGGGCAGCTGGAACATACCACATTTCAGCATCAAGACAGTGTGACAGCACAAAAAGTGAGAAGTTGGAAAGAGGAGAGAGACAAACACAAGAACATAATGAGACATGAAGATGAATAAACGAAAGCCAAACTCCAGACAGGTATCTGCAGGAAGGGAAAACAGGATGCAGGGGCAGCAGGGTCATCTTTAGACAAAGCATAGGGTTTGCCAGAAGGGCAGGTGCTGTTAGAACAGCTGTCCCACAACAGAGTAGGCTGGGCTCTACATGTGTAGTAGCTTCTCATGGCACCCTGAGCAGCACCTGCCATCAGTGCTTCTGCTGCTGTTAACAGATCCTACACAGCCACAGGAACAGGGAAGCTGCAATCTGGTCTGTAACACCCAGTCAGGTGACAGAGCTGTCTACTACAAGACCTCAACTACTGACCTTAAAATACGGTACTAGGTTCTGCAACTCTCCCATGAAGCCCTCAGCTCTGGCTTTTCAGGTAGGGAGAGGAAAAAGGTTGTCCCAGAAGAGTTTACAAACCCTTCTATCCAGATAGAGGGCAGAGGTGGGTCTGCCCAAAGAGAAGTGGTAGTCTAGGACTGCCTCCAAGCCAGCAAGAGCTGCTTTTGTGCCAACTGCTCTGAAAGCCCACACTCAGCTGGCAGTGGTTAAGGCCAATCAATTGCACAGACATGCTCAAAGCTGTTCTGCTCAAGCAAGGGCAACTCTTTAATTTTTTTCCTAAAAAGCTCAAACCAGATTCCAAGACAGAAGCCTGAAACTCAGCAGCAGGAATAACAAGCACTCATATAAATAGCTTCTTAAGAGTCTAAACATTTCAGATGTTGTTTGACAGTCCTGAAATGGAGGATATGGCTCAAGGGAGACACTAGCTCCCAAATTTGGGTTACATCTGTAATTTGCCTCGTTGACTATGTCTGGCAATGAAAATCCTGGTTTTGAAGGTGAACCTCCCTACTCTGCATAAGAGAGATTACAGCAATATGTTTTTCTTTCCCAGCTGCTGCAATATCAAATACAAAAGCTGTCAACAAATTAGGCTGCCTTAATAGCATTACTGTCTTTTTACAAGAAGGGTATAAGAGACTGTCAGGCTGCCAGGGTAAGCTGCAGCCAGCTACACTCTGCTTTGTAAGATGGATGGAATCTTCTTAAGGCCATGCCTCTAAGCCTGAGTTTCCATATCCACAACGGCAACAGCATTGCACACAGAACAGCCCAGGCAACCGGCACTGCCCCAGAAGGGAAAGCAGGAGTTTCCCGGCCCTAGCAGGCTCACAAATTTGACACTTGGAAAAGCCTGCCAGCCACATCTGCAGCTTGCTTGCTCCTGGTTCCTTCTCTTCTAACGAAGCCTCATGGGCTAGCAACTTCTGAGCCACTCGCACTACCAGACTGACAACCTCTCCTCTGAGCTTGGGAGTCCCACTGTCCCAGCAGGTGCTGCAGGAAAAGAGAGCAATGCCAGCTCCTGAAGACATACTGCAGTGCAGGAGAAGACAAGCCTGTAATCAGAATGGCACACCCTGCAGCCAGCCTGGCAGGCTGTGGGGTTTGAATGGTGTGCAGACACCTATGGGAGTGGGAAGCCCTCACCTTCCCTACACCAGGCATCACTGAGAGTGAGCAGCTGGAATGAATGATTTTACCTCTAGAAAAACGCAGAGCATTTCTGTTTGCATGTGTCTGCTTCCCCTCTCCAACGCAACTCAATCAAGAGCACCACTCCAGGCAGCAAAGGACACACGATGGGAAACCTGTCCTTCCCCTTCCCTCACTTCCCCCTGCCTCTGTCAGGACATAAGGATCTAAATATCCAATTAATTTTATAGACTCAGGAGTGCTGCATGAGGTTGGAGAAGCCTTTAGGATAAGATCTTTGAAACTCACTAAAAATGAAACAAATACAAACAAACAAACCAAAAAGGAAAATGAAAACAAAACATTCCACACCCATAAGGCACTGAAACTTTGTTGAAAGCAAATCACGTCTCATGTTTTTCTGTGACAGTTATTCTTCATATTTCAGTCTCCATGAGCACATGGACTCTCAGCCATGCACACAGAGCCACCTTGCCCAGCTAAGTCCCTTCAGTCTCTCCTTTCCAGCTCTCAAAGCCTTTCAATACTAACAAATTCATGGGCAGGATGTGCCTTTACCACATTTTGTCACACAACTTCAGCCATCCTTTACCATAAAACCTTTGCCACCCAACTTTGACTCTTCCAAAGGAACGTGCACCTCTACAAAGGCTGCTGGGCACATCCTGCTTATCAAGTGTGGCTTCCACTGATGGGATTTAAGAGTGTCAATTGATTAAGTACAGTTTTCACTGCTTTGAGTATCCACATATCCATCCATCCATCCATCCATCCATCCATCCATCCATCCATCCATCTTCCCAAAGGCTTTTTTTAAAGCCCCAAATGAAAACGATTTGTAGAATGGCAAAGCTCAGTGGGGATCGTTATCTCTGCCTGAATTTCCATGGCCATGGGTGAGCCAGGCATAGCTCATTTAGTGCTGAGGCTGCAGGCTGATGAGCACCACTTTCATCAGCAACTGCTGTTTATACCATGGCTCTACTTTCCTGAAGGCTGTATGTGAAAGCAGCACAATAAACGACTGGGGAACTCATTAGGTTAAAAGTTGTGCTTATTGTACTATCACAACCGAGGAGATGGCCCAAGGGTGACAAAAGCAGAGGCTGCGTAAAACAAACAGCGGTGCTGAAAAGCGTCAAGACACATGACAATTAAGGCCGACCCAAACACTGGCCATTTCACCTGGCAAGGACAAAAGCCTTACTGTGGGCTAAACACATCTGTAAAGTCATGTGGAACTGGCAAACTCAGGGCTGCTAGGAAGATTTCCAGCAAGAGACAAGGATTTGGCAAAGCAAAAAGGTGAGAATGTGTGCATAACAAAGCACAAAGCCAACCCAGCCCTTCCTTCCCCATCCCACCCAGTCTCAGAGACTACATTTCACCTCACCTACCATCAACATTGTAGACTTTCAGGCCAGCCATGTGCTTGGCTGCTCGGGATTTGGAGGCTGTTAACAAGGCTGGGTTGTAGACTGTGAAATCTCGGTAGTAATTTTCCAGAACCACCAGTGCAGCTCGTTGGATGCTGGGGAAAGAAATAAAAACAAAACAAGACAAACCCCCTTAGATCGAAACAAGCTCTCTTGTCTCCATAAAATATTGTGAAAAAGAAAGGAAGAAGTGATATTATTTGGAACAGAGTTGTCACGCCTACAGGACCGTGCAATACACAGAATACTAATTACTCTCTCTAGGACCTGAAATTTCATTTAAGAATGCAAGATGAGCATCTCTGCTCTCAGCTCAACAGGAGGATGACAGGAAATCCCTAAAAAGGGCGGCACATCAAGTGAAGCACTAGGCTGCCTGAACCACGGGAAATTACAGAACAAGAGCTCAGCCAACCTCGGCAGTACAATCACTGTGCTGCAGAGACCTTGCTCGGGCTGAAGAGCAGAGCGCCACACGGGTTTTGCTGTAGCTGGCCAGGTTGGATGGAGGGACCAGCTCAGGATGGATGCTTTTCCCTCTGAGTCATTTCGAGCCGCACCTTGCAGCTCCTCAGACCTCTTCCAGCCCCGCACTGACAGGAGTGTGATCTCTTCAGCTCTCACAGCAAGATAAGATCGCTGCCTGAGGAGTGCGGCTGCCGGAGACGGGATTACCTCAGTATTGCTTGTTAAATCCCTGACTAGGGACAGAATGAGGAGCCATGACACTCCCTCCATGCCTTTGAAGGGATGCCTTTACATAAAACGATGACACATGGGAGCACAACAAACACACGCGCCAGCAGCAGGAAAGGCTCAACCCAGAGGTATCTTCCTTCGCCATCATTTTGACAACGGAGAGGGAGAGATGTCTGTAGGCAGTTACCAACAAATAGGGCAGGATTTCAAAACAAGCCTGAGCAATGGTGTTTAAAAATGCAGGAATAGGACACAGCTCTCTCCATGCTGCTCTGGCTCTGTGCCTCAGCATGGACTGGCAGCAGGACTCTCAGCAAAACACCAAGAACACCCATCCACCCAACTGGAGTTTGCCAAGGGCCCGCACTTAAAATAATTTTTGTGGGTTCAACATGAAAATGTAACTGCCAGCACATTTGTCGCCAGCTAATTGGAAATGTCACTCTTACCGAGGAGGCCTCTCCTAAGGAAAGCAACAAAGTATTCTCACACATGTTACAGCATAGGAAGGAAACCTTACAAGGATGGTAACGTGGGAAAATAAGACATTAACAAATTAAGCCCTAAATTCAGTTCTCAGCTCCACCACAAATTCTGTGTGTGTTCCTGGAGGAGCAATTTAAATTTTCCTGTGCTTTGTGCTAATATTAAACTTCTGCATCACACCTAAGTAATTTAAAAACACACACACACACACCACCACCACCCTCGTTCTGCAGCTGCCACGCTCCCACTGATCAGTGAATTAAGCACAGATGCCAGCCCATTCAAGAGATTCTGAGAAAGAAGAACAAACCCAGACTTGTTCACTGTGTGGCTTCCTCAGTCAGTATTATGGTACATCACCACTTATTTCCTTAGCTGTGTAACTTTAAAATGACGAATTTAGCTTTTGAAGCAAATTCCTTCTTTAGGATTATTTGGTGGGGTCTTTTGAATCCAGCTAGAGCATCTTAAAGAAGCTTTACCTTTCGGGTGACACTCCTTCATATTTCTTCACCTTAGGTTTGATAAAAGCAACTCCACTTATGCACTCAGCTACTGATTTGTGATGAAGAGCCACCAGTTAACCAAGGAAACCATTTTCCTTTGATGAAGGAGTACAGACTGACCCACTGCCACACATGTAGCTACTGACACAGAACAGGTGAAAGCCATTTTATTTCTCCCTGCCATGCTTCTGATTTCTGCTGTGAATTTGCTGCAGCCTATAAACAAAATTTCATAGAAGTAATCATGTAGCTGCAGCACATATTCCTCCTTCTGACTGCATTCAAACATGATCAAGTTTTTCCATGCCCACTTCCCAGGAAGATAAAACTCCACAGAGTTTCATCACAAAACACAATGTTTGGAAAATCGAGACCAACTCAAAACAGGAAGATAAAAATGAACAGAGTTGTTCTCTGTTAATACACTGTACTCGTTTCAAACAGCACTGGAACTTCCACCCCAGTAGCAGGAAATGTTTGGGAGCTTCACTGACCAATTAACTCTATTAGGACAAAACACAATGCATCACAGCAGAGAATAATTTGTTTTTATACATACACACTTTCCCTGGACCCCACTGACAGCATTATCATCAGGATGCCAGCTTTCCCAACCTCACACCCCTTCCACCCCCACATTAAATAACCTTCCCCACCAATTCATTGGCATGTGCACCCAAAATCCAAACACAACAAAGCTTTTACATTGCAGCAAGCAACTATCATCGCCCTGAAAATTTAAAGCCCAGGTATTTGTTTCTGATGGAAATCCAGTACAGGCTCAATCCCGCACATGAGATACCCCAGTCACACAGAAGGGTCTGCTCTCTGGGAAGAGAAAGGCAATAAACATCAGTTTCCTGAATTTCTACTAGCCCGTTTCTGTCTCCCATGTAGGCCATCCCAAGTGTGGCAGGTTAGAAGACAGCTACAACTACAACTCCTCGAATCTTCTGTTACAGAAAAAAAAAAAAAAAATAGAGAGAGAAGCTGCAGACAAGTAAATTAGAAGGATCACAATAATTTGCAAGAGCAAGGAAAAGGCTGAATCAGATCCTCCTGGGCTGTGTTGCTCAACCCCTTCACCCACATCAAGGGGCAGCCTCACCCCGCCCGTGGCAGGACGGCCCAGCCCCGCGCGGGAGCTGCGGAGCACCGAGGAGCCCGGACCCGGCACAGCGCCGCAAGCACGGCACCCAGCGCTCTTGTGCAACCCCACACGCCAGCGGGAGGGCCACCGCAGGCATGGGAGCATCCAGAGCAGCCCGGAGGAGTCAGCAGGAGCAAAGCAAAACACCGAGGAGGTCTGCTGTCTCCCGACAGAAATCCAGGCTTTTCGGGCTTGCCGCTGCAGGGCAGACCCTCCGCTGCCCCGCGAGCGAGGTGAAGCGGCTGCAGGAAGCCGCCTCTCCGCCCACACGCCAGCTCCAGAGGGAATGGAAACTGGCAGCCTTCCTGCAGGCCACGTCTGGAGAGGAGCTTCCTTCCAGAGGCAGCACTGTCTCGGGAGGAGTTCAGCACCACGTCGGTCACCGCATTCGTTCACCCCGCATTGCAGCGAGCTGGGCTGAGGCTCTCCTTTTGTTCCGCACGTTGAAAGAATGGGGAGGGGCAGGAAGAAAACCAAAGAAAGTTTCCGTACTCAATCGCCTCTGTGAAAGAGGTCAGAGTGAGTATCGTTCTCATGTCCCATCAGTAGGGTCTGGCAGCCCACTGTATTTCAGGCATTGCAGCAAAGTACCAGAACTATGCAGAAAAAGCACATCACAGAAACACAGAAATCATCATAGAAAGGCTTAGGTTGGAAGGGACCGTAAAGATCATCTAGTTCTAATCCCACGCCCCTCCACCCCCGCCATGGGCAGAGTACAAAAAGCAGGACACAAAGCATTTCCATACAACAGTTCAGATTCAAAACTTATGGCATGAGAGGAAAACCTCTTGCACAATCCAGCGGCCCACTGGAAATGCGGATTTCCTTGCAGGCAGTGTCAGTGAGGTCCATGCTTTGTTGCTTTGCATTTTGTGTAGTTGGAGGGTTGCTTTTTTCTAATTATTATTTTTAGTCCCCTGAAGAGGGCCATGTCACAGCATGCTGCCAGGAGGGAAAGCAAACAAGCAGACCCAGCAGAAGCACAGTGGCATTTGGCAGCAGAGAAATGCAGAGCCCTTTAGTAACAGTAATGAATTAACTTTTACAGGGCATCCAAGGAAGTGGAGGAGGGGACTCTGTGACACAAAGGTAGCAACTATTTTTTTCTCTCAAAAAGGTAAGTCAGGAGCAGTTTTGCCTGAGTGCTTGCTGCTACAAAAGATTCGAATATTTGCAGTCTTGCCATACACTGTGCCTCAGAGGCCATTTTGACTTTGTATTTGCCTTCCGTGATACTACACTAATACTGAAATTGGCTTTTCTTAGTGGATTTCTAGGAAAACAAGCCAGTACTATACTGACGCAAAGCAGCAAGGAAAGAAACATGTTTATATCATCAAAATACTGGCTTTGGACACTGGTGGTTTCTAGGAAAAGGATTTTGAGTTTTATGAAGTGGTGGGAAAGGGCTTGTGAAAATCCAAAATAAGGAAATAAAAAAAGATTAAATATTGAAGCCACATCTCTATGCACCTGTCACTCACATGGTTTTAGCAATTTTGTGCTTTCCTGCTAAGCTATAAATGTAGCCTGTCATGGTACTACACCAAACATCAGCAGACACTGAGGAGTGCCCCACACTTTTGCAACAGATCTGTGTACACATCCAGAAAGAGCTGAGCTGTTTGCTACCAGGGCATTCTTGCTATGGATGCAGATCTTGCAGCATCAGGGTTTAGAGTGAGCCACACACACCTAAAACTTACAGGGATAGTCAGAGGTTTGATGACTGCTGTGTTAACTGAGGGCTGAGGAAGGCTGGGGTTATTTAATCAAATGGTTCCCAGCATAGATGCCTCTCCTCCAAACGACATTTTTTAAACATTTTTCAAAACAGACACAGTATCAAACAAGCCAAGGTCTCTGGGCACATAAAACACTTGCCACAGCCAATTGGGAAGTTTGGCACGTCAAAGAAAAGTTACCACAATGCAACCTTCCACGGAAAGCCAGCTTTGCCTTACCAGATGTCTCCAGCCTGCAGTTGCATCAAGCTCACCTAGTGCAAGAGATACTGGGGTCTCCTGGCAGCTGCTCATCCACAGCACTTCTTACTCTCTAGCAGTGCTGTCAGCTCATACCCAACAGGCTCAGAGGACTTCTCCATGTTCCCTTGCTCTACAATCACATCTCCCTCTCAGAAAAGTCCCTTTTTTCCCCTTTCTCATATTCTTTTGCCAAGGTACAGAGCTAGGGCTCAAGTTCCTGATCCTTCACCATGCTGTATTGTTTTCCCAGAGCAAAGTCACCGGAACTAGAAATAAAACTGGAAATAGGCGATTGAAACGAAAATGCTTCCCACACCAACATCCCAGCTGAAAATGATTACAGAAGGGATTTCCACCATCCTCCATGCAGACTTGCCTCCCTGCTCTGCCTGTCATAGCTGCAGGTGAGGCCAGTACAAGCTGCCCAGAGAGGTGACCCTGGGCAGCACTGCCACACCAGGGGCCATGAGCTGGCAGAACACAAGGGATTCGGTACTCACTGTCCTTCCTAAGCAACACCTTGGAGCAAGGCTCCCCAGAGGACTGAGGTCGTGCAGAAGAACTCTGCCGTGCTGGCAGAAGCACAAATGCCTTCGCTACAGTTTGGTCCTCTCCAGTAAACAGAGCCCGAGACAGATCTCAGCAGAGATGCGAAGACAAGGAACTTCTTCGGCAGCTGTGGCCAAACAAGCAGAGCAGAAAAATGCTTTTTGATCATTGTAACTACAAGAGCATTTCAGTTTTGTACAGTCAAGAGAACAGGACCACAGCCCCTAGGAAAAGGAAAACCACATTTTCTTGTCAGACAACCACAACCACCGAGATCTCCACTTGGCTAAGGCAGGCAAGCTCAATCCTTGCCTTCCCTGGAACAGGCACCGGGCAACCAGGACACAACAAGTTTGTTTTAGATACCCAACTTCTGGCATTTGGTGAGGCAGGGACAAGAACTTGCAAGGTCAAACCTTTATCAGAGAAGGGAAGAAAACCTCATCATAGTAGCACATTGTCACCATGATGGCAGCACAGCTGCTGCCCCCGAGGAAGTGAACACCCATCCTTTAATGGTGCAATTTATAGAGCCCAAACATACACAAGGTTTGCCCCAGTTTTGCAGTGACCAGTCTGTCTTTCTCCCCACTCAGAGCCTTTTTAAACAACATGAAAATGACAGAATTTAAAGTCTGTCCTCATCTATATCCAGCACTGGACATCTGAACAACACATGACTGTTGTAAATTTAAGGAGAGCACCAGCTCAGCTTTTAACTGCAGATCTCCCTTTCCCTGCCCTGTGCAGTCCAAGACACATTGCTCTCCAAAAGACACTCCATTACAAATCTCATCTTTCACAAGACAAAAGTCAGAATCAACACACCAGCTGAGCAATACAATAGTCCACTGCTGATGTAGAAGGGATTTGAACATAGAAATTTTCTGAATGAGAAAGAGAGGAGTAGAACTCATTTTCAGGCTGGGTTTTTCAGTTTGTTTTCCTCAAACCTAAAAAGCAGCCTAGTCAAAACCCTCCAGTACAGGTGAATAAGAAAAAGACCCTTGCAAGTCCACTACTAATGTTGCTGCTACATTTGAATGTTTTCATTTTGAAGAGAAGCTGCGAATATTTTTAAAAAACAGGATTTTACAGGAGGGTACAACCAAACTTAGGGGCTGGGGAGAAATCAACTCCTTTACATCATACAACCCAAACAAGCTACTTACTTAAGCCTTCCTGAGGAATCCTATAAAAGTACTCCCAGGCCAGCATTAAAAAGATGCTGCTACAGAAGTACAGAGCACTAAGTTTTAGCCAGCAGCTATAAAACAGCAGTAAACCCAGTGGCATGCTCCCACTGCAGTTCTCCTTCTGAGAAACTTCCAAGCCTGATACCTCAGGAAGTTAACTGGTCTTTGGGGTACCAGCACACAGCCTGAATGTTTTCCCCAGTCACCTTTATTGGTAGAAGCTCAAAATTTGATGAATGCTTTCCCAACAGCTGCACTGCCCTTCCTTCCACTTCCAACAGCTGAAGGTGGCAGCTAGCATAACAGACTAGGAAAAACCCCAAGACACTACTAGTAATATATACAGAAGAGGAAGAGAAGGAGTGCACAGTCCTGTAACTCAAAGAGTGGTCTGAAAGGTTCAATGATATGATTTGCCAGGAAAGAACAACCACTGTGTTGAGGTCAGATGCTGTGACAGCACCACACTCCTCTTCCTCAGCAACACAGTAAACATCTTGTTTCACAGTATGTTGTGCCACAAGAGACAAAGATAAGGACACTTGTTACATCCAACATCATATTCAACAGAGAGAAAATGAAATAAGCTGTAAAAGTCTAATATGAGTTTTAGAAACAATGGAGGTTCTGGAGCACCACAAGAGCTCCCTATGGAAAGCAGATGACTTTCAGAAAAAAAAGGAAGATTTAATCCCTTACTGAGACTAAGCTTCTTGCCAGATTCTCTGTATACAATTCCAGGAGGCTTTATTGCAGCAGGGCAGCCTAGGTAACTGGAAAGGCTGCCTTCCAGCCCCTCACAGAATAGCAAAAGGCAGATTAACATGTGGCAAAGCCATGTGACCCCAGTTGCCTCAGCCCATCCATGAGGATGGGTGAGTGTACAACAACAGCAGCTTCAGGAGCTGCATCTGAAAGAGCAGCTTGTGAAAGCCTGAACATGTGGTCTAACAAACTTCTCCTCAGAAAGCTGAGGAAGCCAGATGCCAGGAGGGCAGGGTCCAAAGCAAACTGCCCACATCCTCTTATGCCAAGACCACCTCTCCAAGGGGAACAGCATGTGTGGGGAGGTGTTGTCAAGCACTTACTCACCATGCAGATACCTAGCAGAACCACTAAACCCAAATGGCATAGCTCATAGATTAGCCCGGGCACAAGAGCAGCATTCAGGCTCTCACAGCTTGGGCTGCATTTCAGCCAGTTCCTCAGACACCAATAACCACATGCAGATGCCCCAACAGCTCTCAAACTAGACACCCACTTCCCTTTGATCCCATACAACACATTCAAACAGGAGAAGGCACTACCTTCTCATCAAACAGAAAGAGAACACTTGCTACCAGCATCCCATTGCTCCAGGGTCTGCTGTGACACAGACAAGAAACATGAGAGGCCAAGGGGCTGCCCATGCCCTGCCATGTCCCAGACACCTGCAGTGAACCAAAACACCTGGCCAGACATCCACACCTCAAGCCCAACCCAGCACCCTCAGGAGCCACTAGTAAACATCCTGCTTATCACACATTATTTCCTTTTATGACAAGGGAACCCACCTAGCTGACCAAGGGAAGCCAGTTAGTGTAATCTTTTTGGATTTCAGTAAAGCTTTTGATACTGTCTCTCACAGGATCCTACCAGACAGGATGTCCAGCACACAACTAGATAAACACATCATGTGATGGGTGAGCAAAAGGGTTACAGTGAAGGGGGTGACATCAGACTGGACACCTGTCACTAGTGGGGCTCCACACACGGCTCCATCCTCAGCCCTGTGCTCTTCAACACTCATAAATGACTTGGACACAGGACTGGAAGGGACACTAAGCAAGTTCGCAGATGATACAAAACTGGGAGGAGCTGCTGATGCCCTTGAAGGCAGGGAGGCCCTGCAGAGAGACCTGGACAAATTACAGGGCTAGGCAATTACCAACCATATGAAGCTCAACAAGGGAAAGTGATGGATTCTGCACCTGGGATGGAGCTGTCCTGGATGTAAGGACAGACTGGGGAATGAGTAAGATGAGCAAAATAATCCAGGTAGAAAAATACACACACAAATGGTAAAGCTGCATTGGTAATAGAGATATAAATTACCAGTTCCACAATTCCACCACTGCATCGCTGTGCAACTAGACATTATTCCTTTGGGAGGGGTGAGGAAGGATCAGGCTGCTGACAGGATTTTTTTTTGCAGTAGCATTAGCTTAAGAAGTGATGTGGAACTATGATCAAACATTTATGTAACTGAGGGGTGTACCGAGTATTTCTGAGGGAGGCGTCACCTCTTTCGAAAGTTTCTACACACTTGAGGTTGTATTTAGGATTTAGGGAGTTTCAAACAAGTCAGAGAGACGGAACAATACACAAACAAAGGGTGTGCTTTACCTTCTGAACACAGGACTTAGGAGCAAGATTATGAGCTTACCCTGCATGCAAGGGTGAGACAGGCCCTTAGTGCAGACACAAGGGATGAAATACCAGACACCTCCAAGCCCTGAGCGTCAGCTTCCAACTCAACCTTGTGTCCTGCTCAAGCATCTAGGAGCCTTACAGAAGCTGGCAACATACGGGACCCTGGCTTACCATTTCCAGCTCCTGGGAGCAGCATAATCCACGACAGCAATGCATTTCCTCCTCCCAACCTACAGGCATGCTGTGCCTCTGATTAGTCGGAGCCTCAAATGAAAAAAAAGTATATGCAGGAATTGGCAGGTATGGCAAGAAGTTTATCCGAGTCTGCATTTTCACAAGATAATTTAAAGCCTGTTCATGCTTCAAAAAAGGCCAGTTTTTAGCCAAGGAATTCTTCAAGCTACATTAGTAGTTAAGAAGTAACTAAGGGTGGGGCTTTTTGTTAGTAGCTTTTTTGAGGGTGGGAGAAAGAGTTAATTGCTGATTTAGAGTGTTTTTTAAAGTCAAGGCTAAGAAATACAGCTTTAATTCCAAGGAAACAACACAAACAAAGTGTTCAAAGCTTCTCCTGGCAACAAAATTCCAATGCTGTAATAGGACTTTGCATTTAGAGACTGCAGCCATGAAACATCAGCATTCAACTCTTGATCCCACCACTGCCTGGTAGGATGCTCTTTCAGGAAAGAGGACCACCTCCTACTTGACCCCCAGGATGAGGGGGTGGATATATGTGGCAAGACTTCGAATGAGGTTGTCTTTTGAGTCAATAGAGCAGCTTTAACTTATTCTAGGATTCCTCTCAAAACACCTGGGGATGTTATTCTCCCGCAAGCCTATGCAGACAGGCCTGAAGAGGCAGCATCCATGTTAGCCACTAGCAGAGCTTTGCACACAGGAGTATCAGCTCTAAAACTACAGCCCAGTCCTCCCTGCATGACATCCCTCCAGCACACAGCACCCCTCACAAAGCTCCAACCCTGCAAGCTTTGCCCAAGCGAGAGCCACCTGACTTTATAACCAGCTCTAAGCAACCCTATGAACAACACTGGGGCCACAGGGACACGATCTGCAGTTCCGAGCTCAGAGAAAAAATCCAGCCCCTGCAAGGATGCAGATAATCCTCTACCAGGACTAGAGGAGTGCAAGCCAGAGTCAGCAGCCTGAAGCTCCCAATCCACAGCCAAGGTCCTTATTGCTGTGCCAGGAATCTGTTTTCCTGTCAGCCAGGGAATAGCTCTCCCCACACTATCAGCTGATGTCCTCACTTGACCTAAACTGCACAAAAGAAATTTAAGCACTGAAGTTCACTTAAGCACGTACTGGAGGGGGAACCAAGTTATAAGTGACAATATTGTCCTCAGTTTTATAGCCATTAATAAATAAATAATTTTTAATAATTCTATTACTACCACACAACTCCCTATTAACTTTTCCTTATTTCTTCAGGGTAGAGTCAGGAATTAGCTTCCATATTTCTTGGACATTATTTGTTGTGCTATGTGCGAACTGTAAATTCATAATTCCTCATCCTCTTAACAAAAAGTGAACCTCTTCTTCTCCCCCAGAGGGCACACAGCTCACTTCTTTGCAGAATATTTGTATTTCATCATTCACCACAAGAAACAGATGTCAAAGGTTGAGGGGGTGGATTTTTATTTTTGCAGCATTCGAAGATAAAAGCACCTTCATGGCCACAAAATTTGTTTGGCAGCTTAGGGTGGCCATCTGTCTCTGTGGGTGGTACACACAGGCACTTCGGAGGGCATGGACAGCAGGGGAACAGAAATTCCACGACAAACCCCCTAAGTACAGGGTAGGCTGGAATGCATACCGTTCTTGTACTTCTGGGCAGTGTTGGCTTTGAAAGACAAGCCAACAAGAAAGGAAATCCCTGTGATGAACCCAATGGCATTTCCTCCACACCATCTCTTTCAGGAAGACGAACCCGAGCAGCTCCTCACCAGGGAGCAAGTAATACTGTACTGGCCAGGTGGGTTAATCATTGACAGCGGGCACTTCATCTACAAGTAGGCTTGTCAACTTTTAAAGTATTAAGTATTCCAAAAATGCAGGACTGCTCCAGGGTATAACAGTCAGCCTGCACCACTTGCCCTTGCTGCCTGGTGTATCTGCAGGAGCACAAATAAGGCTGGTACGCGGCCTGGGGTCTGGTTCTACACTCAGCTCATGCTCCTCCTGGTGAGGAGAGGAGAAGTGGTGTGTGCACAAGGGGTGCTGGTGGTGATCAGGGATCAAGAAGGAAGGAGGGAAGGGTAGAAAGATGTGGGCACTTCAGTTTCCCGAGCTCTCTCCTTTACCAAAACGAGGAGCAGCTCCATATGAAAAGCTATATATAAAATCTGGAATGTGTATGCAGAAAGGTAAGAGGCTAGGAAAATCTGCTTCTTTCAGAAAAGCACAGCCCTCCCAGCCTTGGAGACAGACATTACCGCATCAGAAACTCCCAGACCAGTTGTGCATGTGGTCAGACACTTATGGTCCATCCTAGACTTTCCACCCACCTCTAACGAGGAGTACCTGGCATTCCTGGAGCTCGCTGTTCATTTCTGTCGCAAACAAGCAGCCTCTTAATGAGGTGTTGCACTGACCCATGTCATAAGTCCTAGATGAACTTTGCTGGCAACACAGCCCTTGCACCACCAAACAGACCCTTGTAAAACAGAACAAGGCACCATTCCCATAACTCATCTGGAACATCAAAGGAGACTGCTGCCTACTCAGCAGGGAACAGAACTTTTTTTCTTCAGGGGCTACTGGAAAATTCCCTTCTGCAATTCCACGGGCACCCTCGTGGGTAGAGCAATCCTATCTCTGCAGCACCATCCTCCAGAGGTGAGGCAGCAGACACAGGCAGGGGGGAAAAGTATGGCCTGTGACTAAAAGTGGTTAAGATCGTGGCTGAAAGTCTCTTCCCATATAAGTCATTATTAGTTTATGCACAAGTCAGAGCTTTCTTCCCTATTCCACGACTACTCCATGGCATGAGGTGTTTGAGAGGTGCTAATGCTCAACTGCCCACTGTGAGCAGAGTTGAGAAAGCTCAGGAATGGGAGCATAGAAAAGCTGCCCAGGTGAATTGCAAGAAGTTGCAGAGATGAGTTGTTGCAAAAAGGCAGCTGTAAACACCCAGTTTTGTGAAGTGTTGCTGAAAAGACACTGGCTTGGGGGCCACAAGTCTGACACCTCTCAGTGCTAAAGAAGCTGCTCTGGACGAGACCCCTCAGTTTCCCCAGGAGCTTCACACTTGCAGATGCAATTAACGCCCATTTAGCCAGCTATCCCAGGACTTCTTGGGAGGGGAGACTGATCTGTGCTGGTGCTCATCATGTTTTGTGATGGGCGGGAGAAACTCGAACAAATGGGCATCAGGACACCTTGTACAGATTTCAGGACAGGGAAAATGTATTCAAAAACAAGATTAATTTCACACAGGCTGGAGGCTCCGGCAACAGAGCTGGTCTGCAAAGTCTGTGTAACAGGCTGCTCTAGCAAGTTTCTGCAATCAAAGCAGCAGAACAGTTAATAATATGTTTTGCTACAGAACAAGGTAAAAACTCATCAGCTCAATCTGTTTAATCAGTGTGCATTACTACAGAAGATGATGAGGTTGAAGACCATATAAGTCATTAGGAGGGTCAGTGTAATTCCTCAAGTCCCTGGGAACGCAGACCAAACAAACTGCACACAGAGGAGATGGAGAAGCCTGGAGTATCTCCAGCAGGATTTAGCTCGGCAGGTACAGCCCTGCACTATGGTGCACCAATACTTGTTCTGCAGTCCCACTTCTGACTGCTCCACTGGAAACAGAAATATCCCAGAAGTGTATGTGTGAAGGAACTATGAAGGAACAATGCATTTAGACACACATCATGAAGTTCCTTCACCAGAAACCAGCAGATTTCAGCAGCTCTTGCTCGGGGAAGAGATCCAGCTGCCTAAACCCATGGTTACAACCATGCTAGAAACAGAAACCAAGAGGCCTATATTCCAAGGAAGCTTTCCATTTGAGGAGTAGAAAGATTTTAGAACAGCGTAAGTGTTGACACAGCTCCAGGCAAGAGCACTCTGTACAGTTCAAATGCTGACCTTGTGCCCTTCATTAGAAAAAAATCACCCTTGATATGGGGAGGCATATTTGAGGAACAAGATCCCATGTCAACACTTACAAATGCAGGCTGTAATATGGAGAAGCCTATTCCCACTCCTTAGCCCTCCACACGCTCCCTCAATAGTGAACAAAGTACCAGGGACACCAGGGGATGCCTGACAAGAGAGCAGTCATCAGATTAATCAGTAAATACTGACAACCTAGAGATCAGCTTTATAACCAACAGGTCCAACAAATACCCAAAGCAGCTGGAAGACAGGCTGAATGCATTCCCTTTCCACAGAACACACCTGCATCTACTCTCTTTTGTGAGTGTGTGCAAGCCACCAGGTCTCTCAGTAAGGGATTGATAATTCCTGCAGGGAAGGTACAGGGTTTTCAGAGACATGTACTTGTTTTGAGGAAGCAGCTGTTCTCTTCCTGAATTTTTAAACCACAGTTCAGCAAACATCCATGCAAATGGAGGTGGGTAACAGGGATACAAGGAAGGTTCAAGCACACTTTTACCATACAGAACTGCTGTTTCTGAGTACTAAGCTTCTCTTGCTTAGATTGACAAGAGAACACTGACCAGCTCACAGCCATCTGCAAAACTTGAGCCCCGATTCCAAAGGTGTACACAGGCTTCTCAGCCAGCTGGTTCATAAAGGCAAGCCCATGCCAGAAAGGATGGTGTCCTGGTTTTCTCTGGGATTGCGTTACTTTTCTTCTTAGTACACTGATGTTTGGGTTGTTGCTAAGTAGTGCTTACTCTAAGTCAAGGACTTTTCAGTTTCCCATGCTCTGCCATTCAGTGAGGAGTTGCACGAGAAGCTGGGAGGGAGCACAGCCAGGACAGCTGGCCCAAAGTGGCCAAAGGGATATTCCATACCACAGAACATCATGCTCAGTGTATCATCTGAGGACAGCAGGCCAGGAGACACCAATCACTGCTTGGGAATGGGCTGGGCATCAGTCAGCGGGTGGAGACCAACTGTATTGAGCATCGCTTTCCTTCCTAGGGTTTTATTTCCCTCTCTCTCCCCTCTTCATTACAATTACTATTATCACAGTTATTCTAATTGATATTATTTTATGATTTTACCTTTTTCCTGATTCTCATCCCTATCCTACAAAGTGAGGTGGGGAGGAGTGAGTGAGGGGCTGTGTGATACTTACTTGCCATCTGGGGTTAAACCACTACAGGCAGAAAAGAAGACCAAAACTCCTGCTACTTTAAACAGCCTGACACAAGATGAACTATCACAATCCTGCAAGGATGAGCAAAAGGAAGGAGAAGGACTCGCTCTCAAACATTTCTAACCTCAGAAAACCACGACTAACTATCCTGCAGCCCAACATTCAGTCTTTGTGGAAGATCAGTAATTATCACATGTATTACAGGCCAGTCATTTTCTTGAGCTGTCTAGACTAGCAAAGCTCTAGGGTGGGAAAGACTATTCACTGGACAAGAAGGCAATATGTTTAGCACCCTAACTTCAGAAAAGGCAGGGTTTCTCCAGCAAGAGCCTTCCTACACAGTTTCTGAGCCACAAAGATAGTACTGAACTGTGGATGACAAGTCTAATCAGCGTCCCTATTTATAGGGAAAAACTGAACCCTCCGCTGCAAATCCAAGCCTCCACTTGCTAAAGTATGGCCTTTCAACTGAAAAGTTATCTACTCTTGTGCTCCCCCACCTTTGTTTCCCTTTATTGTTGCTTTCAAAGTCTTGCCACCATTCCCACCCAACCTCCTGCACTTTCCCAGGCCTGACCTTTCCTGCATCTTTGCTGCTCCCTGCTCTTTACCCACACATACGACCAGAAAGCATTTGCCCTGCGTGGCAACCCTTCCTACCAGGAGCAGCAGAGCAGTCAGTGAGCTGAGACTTGGCACCACACTCATCAAGACTCCTATTTAATTTTCACCTCCCCCCTCCAAGCTCCTGAACCAATGCCAAAGGGAACGTTTGTTTTGGCAGTCAAGTCTCCCAGAAGAAAAGTTATAGCCAAAGTGCTGGGGGTGGGGCCAAGCCAGCCTATTAATAGGCTGATTATAATATGAATTTGGGGAACTACTCCCAAATATGCTTACCCTCCTGGACCTAGGGCTCTCAGGGGTGGAGTGGAATACCTAACTCAGCACTTTCAACTTCTTTACTGCATTTGGAGCCAAGGAGGGTGGAAAATCCTGTCTGTACCCTGCCTCGCAAAAACAAGGTTTGCCAGAAGGGCGGCTGAGCAATTGTTTTCTTCTCTTCTCCCCCAGAAAACATGTTGTTCTCATACTTACATAGCAGCTCCCTCTGCCTCACCAGAAAAGACCTAGAATTGGAAAGCTTCCATCTTGGATTAAAAAGGGTGATATCAACAATTTTGCTGTGAAGAGCCAAAAAAAGAGCTACTCCAAGAAGCAACACTAAAAATTATAAGGTGTCTCATGTCTCTTCTCACCACCAGCTTCTCCAGAGCACACTAGACTGCTGAGGAAGACAGACTCCATGGATTGATAGTGATCAAAACTTTTAAGGTATTTGAGAGTGTAAAGAGACAAAAGGTTTTGATTTCATGAGACAATCAGATTGCTATACCTGTTAAAGCATGGTGCTTCCTTCCAGGTGGCAGCTCAGAACTCTCCAAGACCCCTTTAAGAGTGCTGGGATGATGCAAGCATGGATAGTGGCAAACAGAGCCCAAAGGCAGCAGCAAGTGGTATATGCCTACTCCCATCACAGTTAGAACCATCTCTCCAGCATACCCACAAGGCTGCTTCTCCAGTCTTCCCAAAATCCAGACTGTCCTTTCATGTCTTCACATCTTCCCATCAACAGACCTCCCACTCCAGCCTGATGCCTCAGTCAGAGTCAATCAGAGGCAGAAGGCAGCACCTTGTGACCTCGACCTACATTTTGCCAACAAGCATGACAAGACCTTCATGAAAATTCTGCAAAATTATGCTGTGAAGATGATCAAGTTCTCTTTTTTGTTCATGTTTCACAAACACCTCACATTCCTAAGCCCTTGGAAGCTGAAGGAGATATTAACTTCATTCACTTTTCACACAGTTTGTCACGTTGGAGCCACACACTTTATCCAGATCAGAAGCTCTTCTTACCACTTACACACAAGTAACACTCAGAGAGGACAAACCCTTCCTTAGCTGGGAGACACTTGCCCCCCAATCAAACCTACAGTTTTATCTTTGCAGCAGCAAATAGGCAAAGGCACACAGGTTTCAAAACACGTGTCAATACACATTCAACTCATCTCTCAACCTAAGGAAAAAGCAAGACTAGTTTAGCATTATCAGACACGCTTGACGAGACTCTTCTGTAACACAAGACACTGAAGTCTCCATGTGCTACATGGCTTGCATTCAATGTACCAAATGAAACTGAAATCAGCTTGCCAACAAACATGAAGTTACAAGTTTTCATGCATCTCAGATTTTACCCTAGCTTTTACAACTCTTTGCTGCCTTAGCATCACCCAAGACATTTCAAAACCCTGTGCAAAGACAGAATTGGAGAAAACACTGTTTTTAACACATGTCCCATTCAATATTTAGGCCTTGATTCTCAAGCAAATTCTTTACCTCTGATGGCAAGTCAGACATGCAGACTTTGGCAGGTGTAGGATCTCAATTCCTCTGAACACAAACCCACAATCTACCACCAAGCAAACTCTCTCAAACCAAATCTGCATACTGTGTGTGTATATATGGGTAAATACAGACACTTACCAAACCTTCTCTACAGAATTTACTTGTGATTGAACTGCCTCATCACACCTCAAGGCACAATATTGTGGCACAGGGAAACTTTGGTAGTCATCTTTCCATCTCTCTCATCTTATAGGTTATGCTGATTATGATCACTGACCACAGAGCAATTAAATTTTAAAAATTTTGATTTCACAAGAAACCCAACAGATATTAGTTCATTTTCTGAAATCTGGAAAGAGGCACTTAATTAAGTCAATGGGCGCACTTCCATTACAGAACAGGGGCTTTCCCCTTCACATTTTACAGAGAAGTAAAACAAAGCAGAGTCCAGACCTACTTCACCCAACAGGCCTCAAGTTCTGCTATTAAGGCAGACATACCCAGGAGAAAACTCCCAGACTTGAGCTTCAATCACTAAACCTGCTTCAAAGCAATTCCATTGCTAAGCTAAGGGCTGCAGGAGACTGCTCCTACATCCACTTAAAGCAGCAGATGCTAATCTCTTCATCTGCCACAGATACACATGCCATTGGGGTCTGGACAGGATAAGCTGAACAGATGTTTAAGTGCACATTCAGCCTGGGGAATCATCTCCAGGGCTCAGCTGCTAGCTTCACAGGACACAGGAACTAAGGGATTTCTGGAGAGCTTTGCAGGACACAGGAACTAAGGCAATTCAGACACCTGTCCTTTTTTGTACCGTTTTTGTGAGAAGCACTGATGCCGGCAGGAAGATGGAGGCAGCACGCACGTGTCATACCTATACCAGATACATCCAACCCACCAAACTGGTCCTTGCCTAACGACAAAAAGAGCATCATACCACAAAACTTTTAGCCCCTGTGACATGGCCTGGCCTGCTGTCAGGAGTCTCTGAGCAGTTATGCCCTGCATGGCCTGAAGGGCTGCTCCCAAAGCAGTGCCTGGCCCATACACTCAAAAGGCACAAGCCAGCCCCAACTACGCAAGGAGAGCTCTCCATTTTCCTCCAGTAAGGAGACAGGGCAAGAAGCCCAGCAAAGGATCTTAAAGATCTCATCAGACATTGCTCAGTGACCATCCCAAAGTTGTGACACCAGCTTTTTTCATTTACTGAAATGCACGGGACTCCTCTGAGGCCCATACAATCTCTCCCACACTCAGAGAGGGAACAGAGAGATTCAGCTTGATAACTCTAGAGGGACTCTAGGAATTCTTCTGGGGGAAGATTCAGGAAGCAGCAATAACACATACTGAAAAGCAGCTGATGCTTCATGCCACAGCAGAGCCACATTTATCTACACCACTGGACTCCAAGGGCTTGCACCTACCTCAGGTGTCCCAGGCTGTAGTATCGCGACTCTCCGTCCGTGGAGCGAACCACCTTGACGGTGAACATGGGCTGCAGCTGCCGCAGCTCCAGCAGCACGATGGCCAGGTAGTGGATGAAGAGCAGGGCGTCCACCAGAGACACGGCGTACTGCACTATCCCTTGGTAGTTGGTGTCCTTCGAGTCCAAGATGCGAACGCCGTAAAAGAGCCAGTAGGAAAACACAAAGAGGAATATGAGGACCAGCAGAAGGGCCCGAAACACAAACACCCTCGGTAGATCTGCCTTGGGTTGGCGGAAAAAAAGAGCCCAGGTCCCAATCAGGAGAATGAGGAGTTTAAACGCCACAGAGATGAACAGTCCCTCACAGACAGTACCACACGGCTCCAGATCATCTCGCCACAGGATCTGGGGTAACAGAATGAAGGCAATGGGGGTAAGGAAGACTAGGAGTCCGAGAACAGCTGCCACTGTTAAGCCCAGGTAACGTTTGCAGTCCAACCCAACGCTGTCTTCCAGATCCTTACTGATCCGGGCAATGTCCTCCTGGGAAATACTGTGCTCAGAGGTGCCTGTGATTGCTGTCGTGGTCTCACCCCAGTTGTCATCCTGAAGGAGGAAGAGATAAATAGAAATAACACTGAAACAATCAGGCTGTTCCTTCCAGATGTTCTATTTTTCTAACCTGGAAAGACTGCTATGACAGCCTTAAGTTCCAGAAAAAATATACAGCAAAAGCAACACCTTCGACATAGTGAATAATCAACCCCGACAATTAATAAAAGTTTGCAAACAGCAGCAACCTGTCCAAACCAGTGACTATGAACATCAGGTGCTAAAAGCCCATAACTGCAGAGCAGGTAGCTCAGCTTGCTGTACCACTCACTGTACCCCCAGAGGTGGTTCTTCCAACAAATTTAATGAGTTACATGACATAAGCCTTGGAAACTATAGTAATCACCAGTTCCCATGTCCAGGGCAAGGACTAGTATTCTTCCAGCCCACAAATTCTGCAGCACAACTGCACCACAAAAGCACCTGGAAGGGAAATTTTCATTTCAGTGTTTCAAGCCAGTTGTTGTTACACAATCAAAAACATGTTCACACATTATTTTTCCATCCGTAACAGAAGCAACCACACCTCCAGCAAGTTCCTCCACTTCATCGTCTTTTATTGTCCTCTACAGCAGCACTGCCCACAGTAGCTGACAAGCTAACAAAAGTTTAGTTAAATCAACACATTAGAGGTGATCATGGAGGATATATTCAGGTATGGGGCTTTTAAGTTTAGAGGATCCTAGATGGCCAAGTAGCTCTGGTATTACAATCCAGGCCATTGTCAGAAGCCACTTATTCACAAAGAGGCTTACCTGAAATACAGGCACCATATAGGCAGATTACACTACGTGTTCTGAAAGTCTCATTTCTTCCCTAGCTAACATCAGACAACACCTGCACTGGTTCTACCATGCTACAATGGTTCCAACTGCTCCTTCCAGGTGCTGGCACAGCCAAAGAGTTACACTGACATGTACGGATTTGACTCACAGCTGCTGCTGGAGTGACTCATGCACATGAGGGCTCCTGCTGCTTCCCACAAACGCATGCCAAAGAGTGGCAGTGCATGTGCTCTGCTGCTTGGCACCTTTGTAGCTGCAATGCTCATCCAGAACCACACTTCTCCTTTTCTTCCTGAGAATACCTTCCTGCAGCCTGTGGCATTAATAGGATTTACAACTTCCCTCAGACTTCTCCAACTGCACATGCTGACCAAAACAATCAATTTTAATAGACAGGCATAATTGTAAACCTTTATTCACTTCTTTTTAAGAGCTAGAGGAAAGAGTCTTTGGAAAGGAGTAGACTAAGGCAGCACTACTACTTCGAACAACTCCCAACTCCAGGGATTTAACCTCTAATGCACTCCAAGACATGAATACCTCCCCTGCCTAGAGCAGTAGGGTTTTGAGACAGACCAACCACAAATAGACAGCATCTTGAATTAATATGAGGGGTTTTTTGAGTCACTTCTCACCAAAGCAGAGGCCCCAGAAAAGATATCTGCATTGTAGTATGTCCTGAAAGGCAGCAAATTCCTACCACATTTCCCTCTTTAACAGCATCTCCAGTAAAGCAATTTAAGCATTTCAACTATTTTATGTTTATGCATTAAATAGTTCTGCAACGTTTCCTCTATTTGATGAGCTGCAAAATTGTTCAGAAAAGAGAAGGGACAGGAACACAAGAGCAGCTTAAGGCTACAACTCAGAAGACAACAGGCAACTCTAGTCACGGTCTACCCCTTACAACTCTTTCCACTTGAAAAAGTGGACTACGGCCTAATGCAAAAATTGTGCAATTATATGGAAACCATAGACTCAGAGAATGCTTTGGGTTGAAAGGGACTTTAAAGAATATCCAGTTCCAACCCTCCTGCCATGGGCAGGGACACCTTCCACCAGACCAGGCTGTTCAAAACCCCATCCAACCCAGCCTCGAACATTTCCAGGGATGGGGCATCCATCCGAGCAACCTGTTCCAGTGCCTCACCCCCATCACAGCAAAGAATTTCTTCCTAATATCCAGTCCAGACCTACCCCCTTCAATTTAAAGCCATTCCCCCTTGTCCTGTCTCTACATGCCCTTGTAAAAAGTCCCTCTCTGGCTCTCTTGTAGGCTCCTTTCAGATACTGAAAGGCCACAAAATAAGGTCACCTCAGAGCCTTCTCCAGGCTGAACAACCCCACCTCTCTCAGCCTTTCCTCACAGGAAAGGAAATATGATGCTAAATCTCTAGTGGTACACAGTTGTTGGACCTAACTGAGAAAAGTCTGGCTTACACATCAACTTATTTAGCTTTGGCTTTAATTGAGGAGGTCTGCATGAAAACAAGGACTTAAGAATTATCCTCTTGAACTATTTGAAATAATAGCTGGGACTCATGAAAACAAGCATCTGATTACAAAATACCAAATTACAGGACATTAAATGAACCCACCAGTAGCTACATGAATACAAGTACCACCATACACAATTTGGCTGGAAATTGGACACTGACTTTTTTTTTTTTTTGAGAAGGAGAAAGTAGAGCTCCACAGCCAAAGGATTAACCCCAAATCCAACCCAGGAGGTACTGAAGCATCCTGCATTTGAGGTCTTGTAGCATCAGCCATTCTTTGGAAAAGAATATGCATCTTCACCTGCTAGAGCAGAGAGAACACTGGATCCATCCTAGGTACAATCCAAATGCAGCATTATTCTAGTTTTTACTTTACCCAGTGTTAATGTACCAGCTTTCTCTGACTTCACTCTCCTTCACAGCTATTTCACACTAGTTTTATATTTCTTAACTCTTTTCCCTGTTGGAATCCTGATTCTAATGTATTTTACATGATTACCTGGAGCAAATCCTGCTTAAAAACTGAAATAGACAGACAACTGAAAGGGTTGACCTGAATAATGCACAGTGAGATGATGGAAACAGATGTTTCCACAGGGCTTGGCAGATGACACTCAGGAGACAGAGGCAAATTAGTGCCCAAGGAGTTGTCACATCAGCACTGGTGCTGTCAAAAGTAATGCCCTCAGAAGAAGATAGAGGTGATTGAGACCTTGGCTGTAGGCACAAATAAAGGGCACCTGTAAGTCATGATTCTTTACTAAACAGCATGCAAGCAATTCTTGCTTCCTACTCATGAGCCAGGTAAGCCAGATGTACAACACACACTTCATGTTTGTTTTCAGGCTCTCCTTACCTGGCCCTCCTCGGCCCGGGAGGAGTCATTCCCAAGCAGCGGCTCTGCAGGAGGTGTCTGGATAGTGACAGACTTCTCAGACCGACTGCCATCTTTGCTTCGGGGAGATTTGTGTCTGTCCCGGCTCCTTTTGCAAACAGAGGAGAAGGAGAACAATGTTACCAGCTACTCTCCAGAGCAGGGCGTGAGATGTGCAGCACCTCTCCCTGCAACAGGTGCCCCAAGCACTAGATCAGTCAAGCTTGTCCATCTCTTGATCAACAGACTTGGGCTGTGACAAAACAAGCTCTGAAGGAGGTAGAAAGGGATCTTGCCCAGAGAAGTAGACAGCCTGGAGGCTGGGACAGACCACCCCCTCAGTGATAGGAGAGGGGAGGACAGGGATCCATGCCCAGCACCTCATGTTCCCTTAAAACAGCCTCCATCAGGGCTGTGCTTGAAAGGGAAGCCTGCATCCTCCAAACAACTGGCAATTCCATTCAGAATTTACTGGTCTACACAGTTCTCTGCCTACAATAAATTGCCTCACAGGGACATGCCCAGTTAACACAAGAAGTTAATCAATACAGCTTTAGTTCCTGCAAAGCAGAGTCTTGTCATCTCTGACCTTAACACTGTAGGACAATTGGTGAAGTTTATTTCCACTGGTTAATAACCTCAAGTTAACCTCTCACAAAGAAAGCAAGAACATCAAGGGTACAAGGCCAGCCTTTATTTCCAGAGTACCCTTGCAGATCTCACAGCTTCTCATCTGAGAAAGTCTCAAGATGAATTAAGCCCTACCAATCTGCTCACCAATGTGTTCCTCCACCTTCCCACATGGACAGCCTTTGCATTGGAAACCCTCACTGTGCTCAGGGACTGGCTTAAACCTCATTAGTATCCCAGCTCTGCCTCTCTCTTAGAATTACCAAAGCCCAAAGGTTTCATAGGATGACACTTTTTCCAATTTAAGGGCTCTAGAATTTTTATGTTGTTTTTGGAACTCTGAAGGCTTCTTTCCACACAGCATTCTAAGTTTAAAAGACCAATCTGTATTAGGCGTTGGATGCTAAAGAAGGAAAAAAACTCAATAACTGGACAGTGAGCAAAGAGACTTCATGGAAGAATTCTTTTTCCAACCACACAGGATAATTACTTCCGAATTGCAAAATTATTTTGGACCAGCTCAGTAATAACTTGCAAACACTATGTGGCACACATTTTACATGTAAAACTAAGGAGGGTGCAGAAAAAAAAAAAAAAGTTTCCAAATAATCAGAAGTTCCAGAGCAGATGGGTTTTCAGGCTGTTGAAGTACCACAACAGAGAGGACTTGCTATTCAAGTTCAGAAAAGCCTGACTTCTAATCCAATCAATGCTGATAAAGGACTTGTTGCCGACTCAAGTACCACTCAAATTCTATTTAAAAAACACCCAACACACCATTAACAGAGTAGCCTGGAGGAGGGTGGGGAGAGGCAGGAAACCTTATTATTACAGAATAAAGAAATGTATCAGAAGACAACTAGCAATTATCAGTTTAGGAAGCCTAACGCGTCTTCTCCTCAGATATTGTACTCATTGTTCACCCTTTAAGAGGGGAGTTAGTGATCTTTTCTTTCGGCTGGCACTATCCCAATCTTTTTGGCCATACATAACCCCAGCATGCATCCAACAGATTGAATATCACTGAATTAGGAGCTCCAAGTCTCCTCACTGTATTCCCCATGAAGACTCTCCATGTGTATCTCCTCAAGAGATGCGGGCCCATAGATTATATCCTGGCTTACCACTTTTTTTCCCATAGGACATGTCCTAACGTAAAGCAGTAAGTAACTAAAAAGAAACATTTCCTTACCCTTGTCTGTGAGCCTTTTTGGAGTGACCTGAGTAGTGGGAGTATCCCGAATACGTTGATTCTGTATCCATTGCAGCAGACATCGGGTCTGCACGGAAGCGGCACAGATTTTATTTAGAAGACGAGTTCCCGGTGCTCCTGAGGTGGAGTCCGTGGTAAAAGTGCTTTCCTGGGTACTCTTTGCTTCCCAGTCATCGGTGAGATCTGGTCCTCAGAGACTGAGTGAGCCTCACTTAAAAGGAATCTGATCAGAGGGGAGGGGAGGGAGGGTGCTTGGCTTCTCACGATTGACCTAAGAAACGAGAAACAGGCATGGAAGTGCATTCTAAGCAAAGCAAAACATCATTTCCTACTGCAGGAATTCCCTTACTTTGGCCACACATCACACTCATCAAGCCTGTCCTGGTCAATATCTCTTTCTGATCTAGTGAAACATATGCATTTGAAGAGCTTTAAATGAACCCAGTGTATCTGTTTTGCAGGGTCGAGCCCATTGACCTAAAGGTCTGGAAGAGACAGAGACTTGGAGAAGGCACAGCAGCCTCAAATACCGAAATTCACCTCCAGGAAAAGGACCAGGCTGGGCTTCAACACCACATCTCTTCTCCTGTGTGACACACAGCCCACATAACCCCAGATTCAGAACGGCAGCATTAGAGCCTATTTACAGGAGGAAGGGGTGGGCATGAGGGCAACCTTCCTAGGAGGAATGCTGCAGAGAATCAGCCCACCACGTCTGACCCTGCTTTGTTTTCACAACTGTGAGGTGTGCCCATTATACAGGCATTAGTTACTGTACAATCAATGGCAATATGAACACCTCCCTCTCTTTGTGACCTTTGCCTCCAGAAGCTAATTTGGGCCTCAAATAATTCAATTTTATTAAAAATCACCTCTATATATACACATACTAATAACACCAGGGAGAGCTGATTAGAGATCACATTTAGCTTATATGGGCCAACACTTACAGTGTACTTCCATTTGGAACAGCAGCTTAAGTCACATCTGTAAAGGGCAGAAGAGGGTTGTGTTTTTTTGGAACAGGAGCAGGGCAACATTAGAACAATTCCCAACAGTACCATGTCAAAACCCCTGAACTCTGTGGGAAGGAAGGGTAGACATTAACCTGCTTTCCAAATCCACATCCTACATTAGGTGAGAAGAGAAATGGAAAGGAGAGGAATTAAGGAGTTAATCACTGGTTTGGGGAAACACATGCAAATAGAGAAGAGGGAAGGGTGGCATCTATGGACAGAAGTACCTTGGCACAGCCCAGCACTCCTGTGGCACACAGGAGCACTCTCACATGCCTTTTGCCCAGGCAATTCCTGCCTCCAGCCAACACGGGACTAAAGCCATGCCATTCTTTCAGTCTGGGTAAAAGACCACTTTAAAATTAAATTAGATCCCTCTGTAATTTTCTGCACACAGCAGTTTTCAAAGCTGTTAGCAATAAAACAGGCAACCACTGCTTTCAGCCCTCTCCTTCCCTGAAGACAGAGGGACAACAACAGAAATCCTGCTTTGGCCAACTATTCTTGCCAGCCATAAGATTCCTCCACTAACACCTCCAGAAAAGCTTCTAACAGAGCAGAGAGCTCTATGACATGCAAGCTGTGCCAAAGAATGAAATCTCTTCCCCACAGGGTTCCTTGGCTGGCAGTGCAATCTGCAACGAAGTAAAGAAGCCCCCCCACTGCATCCAGAGCTGCAGGTATTTACACAACACTTGGGCTTTCCAGGGCTCTTGGAAAGCAGAAAGGTGTGGGGACCTTTTGTGTACAGGATTCCCAAGCTCTGAAGGGCATATTGTGCCTTGAGAATACTTTAAGGCATCAGAGAATACGGAAAGGACAAATAAGGATGGGATTGCAAGGCCCAGTTTCAGGAGGAAAGGAATGAGGATGGATTTAAACACAGTAAAACATAAAGTGGAGGCACAGCACAGTTTGGAAGATGGCATCATTATAGTAACAAGAATAAAAATCCCCCAGCCTAGGACGTGATGTTAACACTC
Source organism: Erpornis zantholeuca (assembly GCA_013400515.1). Classification (NCBI taxonomy): domain Eukaryota; kingdom Metazoa; phylum Chordata; class Aves; order Passeriformes; family Timaliidae; genus Erpornis; species Erpornis zantholeuca. The sequence goes on along the minus strand of VZTN01037817.1, from coordinate 300,474 downwards.
GTTAACACCCGAGATTTGCACACAGCCTGTAGCTTACAGCTCCAGCAATAGGCTGTGACTCATTAAAGCTGATTTTTACCTCTACTGTCCTGCTAGGCAACCACAGAAAAATCCTTCCTCTGTGTTTGTCTTCCTCTGATAAATAGGGGTGAGGCCACGACCCCCCTACGTTCAAAAGCACTATGAGGAGATGGCTACACAGGACTTTGCAGTCATTAGGCACCACAGACCAGAAATACTCTTGGATGAACAAAAGGTGACACATATTATAGTCTTAAACCACTGTGATGTTACTGGAGTCTCTTTGAGAACAACCACTACCTTCACAGATACATACCACTGCATTACAGGGATAGGAAAAGCAAGGAGAGCTGCTGGCATACATCAGGAATGGTTATGTATTTTTCCTAGCCCTCTAGTAAAGTGTAAACTCTCACCCTGTTCCTCTAACCACATAAAAGAATTTCCCCCCAAATCCCTGGTAAAAGAATCAGACCTGAGACAGGGACTGGGAACAGAGCTCCTCTTTTGACCCCTCCTATCCCATCAGCACAGGTTCATACTTCTCTGGAGGCATCTGGGAACATTTCTGCAGGTAGAGGCTGCTGTGGAAATGCACAGGCTGCCTGGGCAGGCGCCATGAACAAGCAGTGCCCATTTGATGGTGAGTGAAGCAAGGCAGTGCTGGGCACCAGGCAGGAGAGACTAACACAAGAACATCAGGGCAGGCTGGATCATGCTAACTTTCCTTTTCCGTGTAAGCAAGAGCAACGATTCTGACACAGCTCTGTGAAAAGTCAACAAGGCGGCCCCCAAAAACCACCAAGTCTCCTGAATCACCATCAAAAGCAGTAATCCTAGAGGTATTTTCTAACCTAAATGATTCTATGATGAACTCAAGGACTCTGCATCATCTCCTTGCCCTGACTGCACCACATACCAGTGGCTAAATAGATCTTCCTGTCAAGCACTTACAAGGCAGTCAGGAACAACATTTATCTGTCCAGCCTCACCTGGGAAAAGCAGAAGACCACTGGTTTTGTCTGGTGCCCAACCCAGGCTGATTGTCAAGAAGGCTTCCTAGATTTGCCCAACAGAGGGTAGCCTGGATTGAGAGATAGACACCACTCCCAGGCAGGGAGGGAGAACACAGCCCAAACACACACTCCTCACAGCCATGCCAAGCCTGTTAGCCACCTCCTGGTCTATTTTACAGCAGGAAGGCAGGGCAGCTTTACCCCAGAAAAGCTTCTGAAACTACTGTGGAAGAGGTAAGGAAGGGACCAAAAGACAACTAACATGCTAAACTACATCTTGGGAGCTCTTCCAATGGCATAGACAGAAGTCACTCCTGGATTAGCCACCACTCCAAGAGTGCCCACCACTACAGCCTGAGGAGACCTAGAGAAGACAAGCTCTATGTGAGTCCTTCATAACATAACCATATGCAAACTAAGCAGTCTTTACACACCTCCACTACTAAATCACTGTTAATGATGATTCTTACCCCATCCCTCTGGGCAAGAACAACTATTCTGGTTAAAGCAGCAGCCCCATCACCTGGGGCCTCATCCCTTCACAAAAAAGCGTGAATTCAGAGTCCAACGTGGCCAATTGAAACAGCTTCACAAAAGATCATTACATGTCACAGGACTGCACTGAAGGCATGGTCTGTTTGCAGAGCTTCTGGCCCTGTGAGAAACAAAGCTCTTCTGGCCTGAGGGTACAGTTGCACTGTATTTCAGCGTTGACAAGAAAGCTGGTGTAAGTAGCTTCCACCTCCGCACCACGGTTCACCACTCTCGGTTGTGTCAACACAATTCTCAGCAAGCAAACAGCACTGCTGGAAAACAAAACAAAAAAATCCCTTTTCTCCCCCCTGCCATGCTTTTGTCTTGGATCCCTTCCGTGACCTAGTTCACAGCACAGCGCGAAACATCAAAACCAACATCAGGGTGAATAGCAGCACAAGCGAACAGCTAGAGGGGAGATGGGAATGCCTCCTCTGCTCCACCATGATGATTGTATAAACTGTACACCCAGAACTTTGCTCCCAGTAGGGCCAGCACTCTCACTTTGCCTTTCCCTTGTTTACTGATGACAGAAAGAAGCCAAGTAAGATGGAAAACAATGGTAAGGGCACCTCAAAGTAAATTTTGAGACCCTGTCCTGGCAAGAAGGACTGCCGCACCCTGCATGACAGTGAAGAAATGTAGTTACCCCTGAATACCGCAAAGATCACTGTAATTACAGTTTCTACACAGCTACACAACTCATTGTAACTCCCTCTTTTCATATGCTCATAAATCTCAAAAAGAGTTCTTTTGAATTGCTATTTTCCATGCTGGAAGCCCAATCCCATTTCCAATGAAGTCTGCTTTGTGATCGTCTTCAAGGGAGCAGAGTTTGGCTCCAAGCCCAAGAGAAATTTAAAAGAGCAAGTTACATCTTTAAATCAAAGCGGGCAAACGCAAACAACAGCTCTCTTTTACATCCCATGCTTCCCCGATGGATTTTCCCCTGTGAAGTTGAGGCAAATAACTCCAGAGCAGCTCATCTTTGAAATCGCCGTACAGTTTCAATCTTACCCTGTTTAAAACTTGCAATCAATTAGAGTTGATTTACCAGTGAGTTCATGAAGTTGTATGTATTTGGAAGTACCATCTGGAGCACAAGCAGCCACAAGCGTCCGTGAGGATGTGCGCACAATTCAGCTCCAAACGCTGTCAGCCTCACTTGTTAAACAGCACCAGCTGTCTATAGGGTAATGGATGCCCACGAGCTATTGCACTGAGAAATCTTTTTTCCCTCGTTTAGTGAAACGAAGAGCTTTGCAAATCAAACATGCCAAACCTCAAGTGCTGAGGGTTCAAAAGTAAAAACAATTAAAAGATGTCTAAGCAGTGCGGAAGCTTTTCCAACTCTGGCATTGGCTTGGCTGCACAGTACTGCTGCAGTGCATTCCCATTATTCACTCCAGGAAAACGAAAAGTTGCGTAACTTGCTATGTTCAATTGCAGACATAGAAAGACCTATGAGCAATGCCACAGGAACCTCTTGCTTTTGAATTTCCTGAGCAGGCCCCAATCCAGCAACTTGATCTGTAAGCACAGAAGTTCATCCATGCTAATCTACTTGCAGAGCCAAGACTTTCAGTTTTAACAGCCAATGAGTTTTGGGAAACAAGGTTTTTCCAAAATATTTTTATTTATTTTTGCATGCCATTAAATAAGGTCAGTTTTGGCCTTCAGTGTATATATATATACACTGCATCATTCTAAAAAAAAAAATGTTCAGTAGTCAGCAAATTCAAGCCCTCTTGCAATAGGCTCTCTTTTCTTTTGTTTCTCAGAGGCTCCTTAGAAAGATTTCCTAGATCCTCTGGAATTTCCACCCCCAAAGCTGAAAACCATTAGCCCATGACATGGATATTTCAGAAAGAAAAGCCACTTGGTTTATGGAAGCAATCCACTGTTCAATCAGAACATGCAACAACACAGGTCTGAAAACACAGCAACTCTGTTTCAACTGACAAGAGAAATATCCAGGCCAAACCATCACAAAAGTGAGTGGTGCTTCCAAGCAGCAACCCCCAGCCTCCTGTCCCCCTGTTACACAGCTGGAAGCTCTCTATATGGGGCACATCGGTGAAGCACTTCCCCAAAGGATGATGTCCTTTTCCCACTCCAAGAGCCATATCTGTGCTGTCCACAGACAGCACAAGTTTCTGAAGCACAATGAGCACTCCAGACTATGATGCAAATTACATCTCAGTGCCATCCCATCAGACTGGTGAAAGCTTGTGCTTCCTCACTCATATGTCTCTCCTGTGCTGCCAGACCTTCCAGTGGACCTCTTCACCCCAGAGCCATGTAATGTGGTACAAGGTATTGTGGCCTCACCCCCATGACACCAGAGCACCTGTGTGCACAAGAATACAGTTTTCCATATTGACATTTAAAGCCTTGCTGAAACAAACAGGGAAAAGAGTCTCACAAGACACTGCTGACTCTACCTATCCCAGCAGGCAGCACCTGTACTTCATTTTCAATATTTCGTTTTAGCCATACCACTTAGATACTGAGTTAGCATTAAACGGTATGAACTGCAAAAGGTTTCTCTACTGAAAGAGCATCCCTTCCTTTAAGATACTGCATATCTGCTAGCATTTTCTATTTAAATTTAGAACGAAAAAGAAGTCTAAAGACCCTGGAGAAATCCCAAGTACGCAGCACAACAGGGCTCCACAGTACGGAATCTATCTACCTCCTGCTCAAATCTGTACAAGTTCAATGCTATTCTGTCCTTGCAAGGAGAGAGGGCAAAGGTATTTACCCCTGAGGAAATAACCACTGATCTTTATTTGACCCAGGTCAGAAAATTCTGACATACAGGCTATTGAGAAACTACAATAAGTACCAAGATAGTTTTTACATGGGTTTGTTTTCTTCCAAGTGACAGTACCAGACATGGAGAAGCATAAACTTACTGCTTCCCACAGCAGAACTGAACATTGCAGTTCTCCACTCAGGTCTCCCTCTCAGGTCCCCACACATCACAACAAGCCCTGTAGCAGCAAAGCCACATTTCTGATACCATCCTTTGCCTTGGTTGCAAGAGCTGTGGGTGTAAGGAAGGCAGGCTACAGCAACACCACGTCCAGTTTTGCTAGGACAACTGCAGTCATTTGGGAGTGTTTCCCTAGTACCGTATCCCAGTGTCCCAATGACAGTAAGCCCTCTCCAGGTGCACATATCCATAAGAAAACAGCCACTAGGAACAACTGCCACTACTAGCCAATCAAATCAAGGCCAGAAGCAACCACTGGGAGCTGCTGGTCAGTGACTGTGAGCAGTTAGATGTTTGCCTAGCTGGTTCCAGTACAGCCTGGGATAGTTCCAAAATTTCGGCTATAGGGAATATTTTTAAAGGTGGATTTCTACAAGACTCCATTCACATTTATTTTTCAAATTAACAACTGAAGTGATCACAGAGCCAACACTGGCCTTGTAGCTGCAGCCAGCTAAATAGCCAAACCCCAGTGGGGGGAGAAGAGCCAAGCGTGGTCAAAACGAAGCTTTTGAAAGGTGGTAAAGCCCTGCTGAAGCTCCCTTCACAGCTCTCCTCCTTGAAGTCAGGCTGAGCTCACAGGCAATGATATCACAGAATATACTCCATAATATCCTAATCTTCACTTCAGCCAGCGTGACTCGATTTCTCAACTCTTTATAGCTGCACAAATCTTGTGAGCAGTTCATTACTGACAAACCCGGGGCCAAAAAAATCCCACTGCTCCCAAAAGTCATGGAATCGCCCACCTGCCCTGCCTCCCCAGATCGTGACTCCCTCCCTTGATCGTGACTGCCATCAAGTCACTTATGCTTTCACAGGCTCCGCAATTCAAAGAGTTCAGCCCTTAGCATTAGACAGTTAGCTCACCACCCTGACAATCTCCTGAATAAAAACCCAAACCCCTCACGTTATTTCGCAGCAGCTCTCCTTCCCGTCACTTCTGCTCCCCCTCCCGTGCTGCCCAGCGAGATGAGCCCAGACACAGAGCAGTTTGTTTTACACGGCGTGGACAGGCAAGGCACCATGAGCAGAGCATTCACACCAGCGTGGAGCCTCTCGCATGACCCGCACACGGGTTCCTTCCAAGGCGAGGTTCGGCAGCCTTGCCGGCGGCCGTCGCCGGCACCGAGGGGTTTATGCCGCGATGCCGAGACC
>VZTN01037817.1:278564-294561 GCA_013400515.1 Erpornis zantholeuca | reverse complement strand
CCGCTACCGCCGCCGCTTTCCGCTTCCTGTGCCCAGCACCGCCCCGCACCCCGTCCCTCCCCCGCCGGAGCCACCGCCCCCCGGGCGAGGCTTCCCTGCCCGGGAAGCGGCCGCCCTCATGCCCACCGGGACTCCGGCCCCCAGTGCCCCCCCGGAGCTGGGCCCTGCTGCAGCCGCACCTGGTGGGGGTCTGCGGTGGAACCCGCTGTTCAGTCCCCGAGACCTCATGTGACGCTTGAACCTCTCCCCGTAGTTCAGCCTCCTCTGCACCGCAGGGCGTAAACACGCTCCTTCACATCTCCTGCCGCTGCTGTTCCCATCGCCCCCTCCCTGCTCCAGTACCCACCCCCAGAGCCCCGCAGCTCCTCCAAGGCTCTGCAGCTCTCCTCCACCCAGCCACGCTCCTCGCCCTGTCCTATGCCGCCACCCTCTCCTCCAGGAGAAAGATCAGTCCCTTGGAGCCATCCCATCCCCGGACTACGGTGTCCTTGGCCTTCCCCCAAGGCTGTGTATTGCCAGGCACTCTAATGCCTCGCTTTCGGGACGGCTTGGTCTGTTCCTCCACCCAAAGCCTGTAGCCGCAGCGCCGTTTGCCCCTGGTCACAAGAGGTCTGCCATGAGGAGGGACCTCCTGCCGCCCAGGGAGAAGGGCCTGGTTTGCTTGAAGCCTGCCTCGGGCACCAAATTACTGGCACCACTTGCTCTGAGCAGGTGGGAAGGAAACAGGAGAGTTCTGTGTTAGTGCAAGTCACTTTTTCTACATGTAAATGTTGCTCCGATTCCATCTCTCTTTTGGGTTGTCTTACCCTTTAAAAATATTTAAGTTTTCAAGACACACAATGAGCTAGCAACTGGGAATGTATGAAGAAAATCTAGACCTCCTGGATTCCAGTCCTGCGCTTTGAACTGCTCAGGAATGACCCTGGCCACAAATGGAACAAATGCAGAAGAAACTGAAGTCATTCCTATTAGATAGTGTATGTTTTGCAGTATTGTGGCTTCTGTAGATGGAATCTTTTATTTTTCCCTTTTACTTTGCCTTCAATCAATTTTTCCAAATGAATGCCACTATTTTATTTGTGGTGCTTGCCCCCTATTCAACATCCATAGCCCATAGAATGATTTCCCAATGGAAGTCAACCAGGAATGACAAGAAACATTTCCATATCACTGTGATTTGGTAGTTACATTACCTCCTATTTTGCATGGCATACATGCTTACCCAACCCAGTGACTGACTGGAAGGGTCTGATATCAACTGATAGGCTCCATCTTGTATTATGCATCAACATGTGTCTAAACTTGCCCAAGGCCTGAATACACTGCTGCATTCCAGGGACTGTCTCTGCCCTGAAAAGCATCTGACACCCTGCTGAAGGCCTGCCTCAGTCTCACTCCCTGCTAAGGGCTCTCCATGGCTCCTCCCTGCACAGAGGTGGGTGAAACGTGACAAAAGACAACAGGGTCAAACTTACACTGGACACGCATCTGGGACAGGGGAGAGGCTCAGTACAACGAACAAGGTTTTACCTGTGTCAGGTGGAGACACTGCCCTGCCTGAAAGGCCATGGAAACTCGAGGGAAAACATCAACAAGGGAAAGAGGCCTTTACCAAAGGTCTTTAACTAAACTTCTTTGAAAGCAACAAAGAAACGCTGCTAACACTATTTCTTTTGCTACTGTGTTGCCCTGGCAGCTGCTCAAGAAGGTTTAGAGGATTTCTCAATACAGGTTTCATGGTTTAGAGCAGCAGGACTTGTTGCAGCACCCCATGGAAAGGAGATGGCTGAGATCTCGGCTAGGGATGCACACAAACCGCAGTGAGCACCAGCACCCGTGCCCTGCCCAGACCTGGTGCAGATACCTGTAAGACCCAGCAGTGAAGCCCCCTCACACCCAACTAGGTCACACAGAAAACTGGCAAAGGAGGAATACACTGAAGTTGGGCTCAGGGGCAGATTCTGAGATAGTGTTACATGTTTATCTCTCTTCATCTGTTTAAACCTCTGAGACATGAGGAAATGTTTTGTATGAGTCAATCTACCTGTGTAGTAGGGTCATAGTTCAGAAATTTGTGAAGTGCTCTGTGCCTGTACACTATTAATACACAAAATTAGAGTTGATTAGTTTTTTTGGGTTTTGTTTTTTTGTTTTTTGGGTTTTTTTGTTTGTTTTTTTTAAGATACATGAATGGATCTCATGGATTCACAGGAGAATTGGTTCAGTTGGAACGAACTTCTGGAAGTCCAGTCTCCAGAACAGGGGCAACTAAAGCAGGTTGCTTGAGGCTGTGCCAGGCAGGGTTTTGAACATCTCCAAAGACAGAGAGTCCACAACCTCCCTGTGCAACCTCTTCAGTGTATAACACATGCATAGTAAACATGGACTTTTTTTCATGTTTAAATGTAATTTCATGTATCTCAGTTTGCACCTGTTTCCTCTTTTCCTTTCACCAGGTCCCACTGAGAAGCGCCTGACTTCACTTTGTCACTCCCTTTCAACTGGTATTGATACATGTTGATACATGTTTACACAAATCAATTCCACTCTGAAACCTCTTCTCAAAGCTAAAAAATCCCAGTTCCTGCTGTGTCAGATGCTCCAATCCCTGAATCATATTAGTGGACTCACTCCAGGATGTTCATGTCAAACAAAGTTGGTCTCTGGTCCAGAATGTGCTTGTAATACAAGACACTTTCAGTGTTCAGTGCCCTTATGTTTTGATCTTTTCCCGTTCCTGCTGGAACAGTGGCCAGGAGATGTTTTAGGAAGGATTTGTAAGTGGTTAAGTATAGTGGCCTGGCACTGCTTTATGGCATGGTCTTAGATGCACACACAGAGAGACGAGGAAGCAGAGCACTCATATGAAGCCAGGCCCAAACTGCTTCATGAAGGGGCACACGAAAAAGGGATACGATTTGAGATTCTTCAACCCTTTCCACAGCGGACCCAAGAACATTTTACGAGATTTAAGAGATCATTAATACCTTTGATTTGCTGCTAATTTGTCCCTCTTCTGCAGAAACAAAAAGAATCCTTATCATGTGAATGCCAATGCCACAACCTCAAGTTCACAGAAGGCAGCAGAGAAAGGCTAGTGGATGCCCTGCACTTATTTCAGCAAGTAAGTTAATAAAATAATTCTTTTCTGCTTAAGCCAGCAAAACCAAAGCCTTTTTCAGATTTTACAAAAAGCAACTTCTGCCTTCCCTTAAATCTCCTTTGATTTGTTTTTTTCAACAGCAACATAATTAACATTCTCATTTCATACAGCTCCTTGAGGGGGTTGTTTCTATCCTTAGCTTTGAAGAAACACACAGAAAAATGTTTCAAGTGCAAGCAGGGACATTCTCTTCCTGCCTGAAACATGAGGATCCAGACAGTTCTTGTCCTCATCACATTTCCTGAAAGGTCTATTGCCTTTCCAACCAGTGCAGTACCATCTGACGAGGGCCAACAATGGGGGGATGGTGTAGTCCAACATGAAATACACACATTGGAGGAAATTCAAAATGATACAGAGATCTGCATTCTAGAGAAAATACTCATATGTAATTCCACTAATCCATCTACTGCATTCCTCAGGCTTGTATTTTTCACTCTGAAAAGCACATATTGGACAGAATACCAGGCAGAGATGAGGCACTTTCTGAAATGTGGACATTATCCTTTCTTATAGCAAATCCATTATGGTTTGAAATCATTCTGTCTTACACTTTGATTTCCTGATCACAGTGCATGAGCAACCTGCTATTCACTGAAATAATCTGAATAAAGGTCTAGATTCTGTCTTCCAGGATCATATATTGTAAAGTGAAGGGATTTTTCACACAACTTGACACATATCTTTTAAGTAATTGTCACACACTTTTAAGTAATCTCTCATCTCAAAAGTTTGCTTTCCGTTTTCCTCCAGGACCTTAGCTTCACTTATTTTTAAATGAATCTATCTCCTTGATCCTATTGATCATGTTTGTGGTTGGTTCTGCCCTGTTTGGAGATACACAAATACAATACTTTGTTAAGATACTGAGGTTAAATTTGCTGTAGATTTCCTCCATCACCTTGGAAACCAGTCTTCTTCTTTCCTCAAAATCCAGGCTCCACCTTCCTCAACACACAGATAATTTTTGTCTCTGACAAAATTCAGTGACAGAATCATGCATCTACATATGTCCATAAAACCTGATTGATTTCTGAGCTTGGTATTGTTTTTGCTATTTCCTGAGTAGAAGGAAAAGATCATTCTCAAGTTACAAGCCACTAAAGACAAAATTTGTGTGCATAATGCCTTAAGAATGAGAGGCAGTGCTTTGTCAAGAAACACAAGTGTGAGCTGAGCCAGCACAAGTATAAATGTCACTCTGAATTACTGCCTGCTTTTATATAGCATCAGTTGGAGCCTCCAGCACAGGGTGCAAAGTTTTTTCCTGAGACTGGATGTTACTTCCTAGGTCCTATCTGATGAAACTGCTTGTACAGCCAGTCTGAGCTGTGCATGATCGTGCTCTTGGCCGCTGACCTCAATCCAGCATCTTACATCGAAAGTTGAAGTAAACGTGCAATGACAGAAATGCACAGGGTGCCACTTTTCAGCTCTAATGCTGCAAAAAATCTTGTTTGGAGGAAGAGAGAGAGGCCAGAGGGACATGACTACAAAAGCACCTTCCTTCCCTTTTGGGGTGGTTGCTATTTAGAAAGGGAAAATGCGCAGTACTGCGCAGCTGAAGAAACAGCATGACATTTATTTTGTATAGCAACTTGTATAAAAGCTGCTGAGGCCTTTATGGAATTAATTATCTGAAATACATGATTTCTGCCCAAATAAAGAGAAATGGTGGTGGGTAGCAAACACTAGAAAAACTTGGCTGAGATTTCAGCAAAACCCAGTTCAGGATTCACTTGAAATCTCACTTCCATTTCAAAGCAGACAGAGGTAGAGCTTTTCTTTGGGTTTAACAGATTTAAAGAATACTGAAGAATATTGTTTAAAAAAAAATTAAAAAAAGCAAAAAACCCACAACAAAATCCTCACACTCCAGACGCATTTCCTAAGTATATTTAAAGGGAAAAAAAATAATGTAGAGCTCAACGGTACAGTTGAAAAGGATGAAAGAGGAAAGGAACCTAACTTATTTACTAGTCCCTGAGTTACAGGGCTAAAATCTGTTGCATACCATGACCTTTCCTCTGTGTTACAGGTACCTCGCAGCTCTCTGTAACCTTCTCTTAAGGGGTAAGGGACATGAACAGGCAGCCCTCCTCTCCCTTTTAACTCTAGTCCATCATAGCAGGGTGGAGGCACAGAGGCTGAAACACTGGACAGCATGAGGCCTCAAAAAGGAATAGCTGGCCATAGTAGGGGCACACACAGTACTTCAGTTTGTTCTGGGGGACCCAGCCACAGGACAAATCCTGTTCATGTGCAGCTGTCTGGTGGCCAGAGAATCCCTAGGAGTGTGTGAAGCTGAGGAACAAGACTGCACACACTGGAACATTTGAGAATGAAAGCTTTTAACGAAGGGCAATAAACATGCAGGAAAAAGAAGAGGTGGAGGAACAGAGCCTTGAGTCTGCAGACTGAAATGATGTGTTCAGTCAAGCTGCCAAAGAAAAAAGCGTAATTGGTGTTTTAATTCTGGGAAAGAGGGAGCGTTTTTCCAGGCTGGAGAAGCACCGTGAAGCTGCTGCAGCTGATTAACAGTGCCACCAGCCGGCCCGCTGGAAGAGGGCCAGTTTGAAAGACTGGGGAAAACAAGGTACATCCACTCACCACCTCTCACCCCTCCAAGTCCTCACACTCGGAATCTGACTCTGCAGGCACCTTGCCAAATGCAGCAGGGGCTGTTCCTGGGAACAGCAGCAAGAAAGGTCTTACCCACAGAGGTGCTGTGCAGCACTGGCTGCCCTCAGCTCCAGCAGGGTCAAAGGAGGTAACAAATCCCACAGGGTTGTCTGCTACAGCCAAGAGTGAACGACAGAGTATTCAGAACTCAGGAGGGCTTCTCCTCGTGTGGAGCACACCAGTCAGCATGATGAGCCATGGCAGGCCTGGAATTATTAAGTAACCAGATGATGCCACAGAGGCACTGTAAATGCAGCCAGTCAGATGTATGTTGGCAATGAGGTATTTAGGGACATACATTCCACTGGTTGTGGGGTAATTCCTATTGGAAGATGAGCTTTAAATTGAATTAAGTTTGGCAACTCACAGTCTCCCTGGTCACAGCTCTTTTAGGAGAGCTACTACTGCCTGGTTGTACAAAAACACCCTAAAAATATGTTGGCTAAAGCCAACAGTGTCAACAATGTGAAAACCAGGAAAGTTCTCTTGCAGTAGAGCAAAGCCAACATCAAAAACTCTGCACTAAAAAGTGAATCAAAGGGTCATGGCACCTTTCACACAGTTTTTTAGACAGCAATAGGGAACCGGTTTTGCCCAACAGCTGCAACAAAAACCTGTGTAATGAAATAAGAGCTGTGGGAGAAGAAAAGGTATCACTTATAGTCAGTCTCAATTTTTGGCAGCCTTGCACACCTTTGCCTAGGATACTGGTCAGCAATTTGCTTGACCTTAAACACATGACTAGGTAGCTAAATTTTATATTTGAACAAATGCAAGTCAAATGGATTTCTGAGAAGAGTATAAACAATTTATCCTGGGTGGTTGTCATACAGCTGTCAGGCTCCTTTCTGCTGAGTTACATGTGCACATGTAGACTGAATGCCAGGTAACCACTAAAAAGCTGATTGAAAAGAGGTATAGTGAGATAAGGTATGAAGTTTGAGAGGGAGGGAGGAGGGAGGGAAATACAGCCAAACAATACTGTATTCCAAGCCCTAACAGTAACTTAATGTAAGGGATAACAATGGACCATCAGTTAAAAGTTTAATTTTCCATCTCCAAAACAGATCTGGGATTGAGCCAACATCCTTCCTCTTTGGGCTCCAAAGATAGATGGAGTCTCATTCCACTCCAGAGCTACTGACAACATGCAAATGTTGGGACCAGTCATGGCAGAGAGGTAGAGGTGTGAATAATGGCTGTGCAAGCCATGTTTCTGATGTGAATGCACATGGACTGCCTGAGTGATGGTCACTTTTTGCACATGTTCTTGGTGAAGTTAACTGCATCTTCATGGCTTTGAGACTGTTGTTGAAGATGAATATGGCTGTGAAGCAGAGGAGGAACCTTTATTCCTAGAGAAATAGTATCTAATGAAGTGTCAAGGAAATGCTGTCAAGTGTCAACAAATACCAGACAACATGTCCACTAACAGACTCACCAAGGAAGAGAGTCAGAATGCTCTGAATACTTTTGTCTTTGTTTCAGGTTTTCAGTTTCACAGAATTGCTGATAGTGTCGGTATGGCAACTGCATGTCTTCTAAGAGAAGTGACAAAACAGAGCCTCCTTATAAGCCTGCCTCCTTTCCCAGAAGGTGAAAGCCTTCCTAAGACTGTCCTTACACACGAACTTTCAGCATGTTTAGCCAAGGAAGCAGGCTATCACTTGTTTGGAACATTGTAATGTTTTTTTATCTTCTCACTTTTGCTGCTTTCTGAGTCACTTCTGTTAATCCAAAATTCCAGTCATGTCCCCCACAGATGTGGCATATACAGGTAAGTCCATGCTGTCAACAGAAGACTAGCACCTGGTTCTAACAAATTCTGACAGGCATGCTGAATCACACTCATCTGTCATTAAAATGCTAACTCTTTGGTGTGGAATGAGTACCTGGATGCTGTCAGAAATGCTGGATGCTGACAGCAAAGCCAAAGAAACCAGGTTTTTAGCTGTACTTTGGCATACGTACCTTGCCTTGCTTCCTTGCTTTGCATTCACCAAATCATATTTACAGGATCATTTCAGTTCTAGGTGGTGAACAGGATGAGACACACCCCAAAAGGATACATAAGAGTGGGCACACCCCGTGCTGCCAGGTACTTTCGGATGAGCCGCTCGGTGCCGTACCAGTTGAAGCCTTTTGTAGCATACCCGATCCGTGGAAGATGCACTGTGGCTGAGAAGGGAACAGAGTGCACACTCTTCAGGAGAAGATACACATACAGAAAGCAATCAAGAAAAAGACTTCAAGCTACCCAACAAGGACAGAAGAAATATTTTTGAGCAACATAACTGCTATAGAGATCTCGCTTGACATCAGAAAAAATAGTAGAGAGGTGGAAATTGGTCATCATCTTTATGTACAACCACACATGTTTGGATTTGCTGTTCTACTCCACAGACACTTACCATTCCTTTTCTTGGCTGCTGAATAAATCTTCTTCAGGCCCTTTTCCAAAGCTGACAGCTTAATGCCAGACAAGTTGTTGGACCGATCCCGGTGCTGAGCTACAATCAAGGCCAGCTAAGGAGAAAACACAAACAACTGAAATGGAATCTATATACAGTACTAAGAGACACAGTGACAGTGCTGGAAAACTGCATTACTAACTTTTAGCTTTAATAAATGAGGAAAAGAACTCATTATCTCTAATATTTAACTGCAGCTTAGCCATGTTCAGTAATTAGTGCCATTATTATTATGAAAAAGACGTAAGGTTCATTTCGCACATCTTCAAAAACATATGGAAGCAAAACAGAAAAAGAACTTCTCATTCTCACCAAATCTTGTCCTTTTTTCCTGGACTTTTTATCGTCAATAGGGAATAGCAGGGTTCCTCCTAACTCCAGGTCTGTCCAGAAAAAAGAACATGACAACAATAAAAAAATCAGTCCTGAAGAGTAAACAGGCAGTCAATGCAGCAGTGATTCCACTGTCACATTCTGTATTATTCTCTGAGACTGTATCTCCTCATGATGGTTTCAGCAGTCAGATCCTTTGCCCAGGGAAGCAAGAGAAACATTTTTCCCCTGAGCCAAACAGTCACACACACACATCCTAGTTAAAGACAACAAACTGAAAGAGAGACACTTAAATAAGAAAGCATCTCCCAAGAAATTAGAAAGATCAACAGGCCGACCTTATAGCAAGATATTAATTCCTAACCAGCTGCAGGTATCTCAAAACTGTTAATACATGCTCAGGAAAAGATAAGTGCTTGGAGGAAAGCAAAGGCTCAGTTGAGTATTGCCTGAGGTGGCTTTCACCCTTCTTAAAGCACTTTGACACAGAAGATGCAGTGCTCGGTCTTATACAGTGAAAAACATTATGTGAATAATGTGGAAGTTTGGGGTTTTTTTCCCCTTTTTTATGACTTGCAGGATGGATTGGAATGATCAACCCCTACACAGAGTTCTCACTCTGAACAAGTGAGAAGTACTGAAGTACTACTGCTGAAGTAGTACTTTCAGAGCTAGGATGCACACATCTAGAGAAAAACACATGAGTATCAAGGTATCCAGGCACCTCACTCCTCCAGTGTCAGTGGGGTTTAAGCTCTTTCAAGTATCTTGGCCTCAGGTCATATTTTAATCTCTTACCTTTCATCTTTCCTGCCATCTCATATATTTTCCTTGGCTGATCAGAACGAGCCTCTAGAGCAGTGAATAAACCACCCCTTCCCCAGCGGCCAGAGTCATCTAGAATGAAATGACAAGTTAGACTCCTTTTAGAAGTGAGGTTGGAGACCACCCCTACAGGAAAGGCACCTGCACTGTACACAGGCAATGAATGATTACCAAAACCAGATAGGGGAACTACATACAAACTTAAATCAACCACTATCCTAAAGGATAAATCTCAGCCTTTGAGAAAAACAAAGTTGTCACAGTTCCCTGAAAAACTCTGCAGAAAAATTCCTTACTGTCCATCCAGAATGCAGAAACAACAAGCACTAACCATAGTAGTGAGCATATAAACCTGACAGTATCCTCACACACATACATAAAAGTACACAGAGCATGCATGTAATATGTCCCCAGACTGGCGCCTTGGGCTTCCCACAGTAGGTGTTTGCAGTCTTTCACTTTTACTTGGCATTTGCACTTCAAACATGAGGTTTCATGCAGAGTGTAACCTAAGCCAAAGCAGATGATGATGTTCTGCTTTAGCCCTGGCCAGAGAGTAGCTCCAACACTGCTCCAGGAGAAACTCTGTAATGTGACTTTATCTCCCTCAGCTTTAGTGTCTTAAAAGAGGGCCTTAAATTAGGAGACTAGCCTCTGTACTGTCCGTGTTGAGAGACAAGCACCAAGAAACTCTGACCTCGGCCTCTGGAAGTGTCTGTCTCTCTCTGCTGACCGGAAGAAGATGAATTTCAGTATCTCAGTTTGATCCCTACAGCTTCCACAGGATAAACAAAAGGCCCTTCTCTCAGGAAACATCATCATTTAGCCACAGATATAAAATTTCAAGCCCTACAGGCACCTTTGAAGAGGTTTACCCATAAATCCAGAGCGGGCATGCAAAGACCCTTACACACCTTGCTAGCACTTGTGTGGGTTATACAGTAGAGTAGAGGCTGTATTGCCTCTGCACCACTTGAGATTGAGTCAGACTCAAACCGAAATTATTTCAGAATTAGAAATTATTGAGCGAGTAGGGACAATTCATCTCCCTTGTTCACCCCACCCAACAATACTTCTGTTGTTCACAAGTCCCACCTAGGCAATGGACAATGATGGCATCTTCCTCTTCTGCCTGAGGGTGGGTTACATCTCCCATGACGTACTTGATATAGTTCTGGTCTGCATCTTTGTAATCTAAATCCACACTCTGCCCCAACCCATCTTCCTCAAATTCTTCCTCAGAGCCACTTTCCTCTGAAGGAAGGCAGGTAGATGTGTAATGATTAGCCTCCCACCAGGCCATCCTAAAACCAAACAAGAGAAGAGGATGTTCAATGAAAATCAAACATGGGGGCACACAGCTTGCTTTAAATCATTGCAGTGACACACAGGATACCTAGACCTGGATTCCCCCTGCTCCCTCCCCTATTTTAGGCCAGAACAACGGTTACCACAATTCTTATCTATGATATTAAAAGCCACATGCCATTCTGATAAGCCAATTGCAGGCATGGAAAAAGTGAGCATATAACAAAAGGAAAGGAACTACTTGGAGTGGTGAAAAGGAAGAACACCTGGAAAACAAGAAGGAGAAAGTTAAGACATGTGCCAGAGGGTCACAGATGTCACACCAATTTACAGAGGCCAACTGTGATATTTCAGAAAGCTTCTCCCAAGCACTCATTGATTGTACAGTCACACATGGGGTTCTTATTCAGGCCATTCTCTATGATTTAAACTAGATGTAAAGTCAGGCAGGGTATTCAGGAGGAAAGAGCCCTTGCTAGGGACTCGAGCCATTTTTCCACCTTGACACCCCCCTGTTATGCAGTTTGAGCATATTGTTTTCATCAGTCAGGCACACATTCTAGAATATAGTGCAATAGACATTAGTCTACAAGCAGTAGATGCAGTACAAACCATACTTTTTCTTGTGTTCTGCCTCTGCTTTTGCTGCCTTCTTTTCCTCTATAAGCTTTGCTCTCTTTGCTGCTGCTTCTTGGCGCTTCTTCCTTCGAGCCTCCAGCTCCTCTTCACTCAGCAAGTGCTTCCTCCTGGCTGACTGTTCCCGAAGGCCTGTGAGAAGGGCCTGGAGAAAGAAAGATATATCACAGAAACAAACTGCTTTTAAAGTCATGTCTGATTGCCCTCCTTAACCTACATTCTTTTCCCATTTGTTTACTTGTCCATAAGTCTTAATCATCAGATCTCAATTGTCACATAATATGTGGTTTTGTGACTTGAGTTTATATGAGTGCCCTGTACAGCGTATCTCAGATCTGTGAGCAGAACTTCTGAATTGTCAAACCCTGATTCCACAGCCAACTTTAGTACATTGACATCCAAAGCTTTTAACATGCCTTCTGCAAGCTGTAAGTAAAGAGAAAAAAACTGCCAAGTTTCATTTTCCACAAGCAAATGAAAGAGCATCATGTGCCTTGTCACATCTGCCTTACGTTTGCTTTGTTCCGGAGAGCTCTCCCTTCCTTACTGGTCTCTTCAATCAATGCTTTCTGAAGATCCAAAAGCTGATCAAATGCTTTTTTGTCTTCTCTGCTGGGTTCTTTTGAATAATCTTTGCCTTCATACACGTACATGTGATCTTTAAAAAATAATTTAAAAGTGTGAAAGGGAACTGAAACCTACTAACACCTAAAATATACAGTGAGATAAAAAAAATTGGCTCTTCTGTGACATTACTCTACCTCAGCAGAAAAAGATCTTCACTCTAGTAATTTTTTGGTATGACCAGAGTCAGCATCATGCAGAAACAAGAGAATCGAGATTTGCTTCCTTAGACAAAAGCTTTTAATTTGTTTAGACTGGCAAGGAACCTTTTTTCCTATTTCAGTCAATTAACTATTTCAGACTCTGGTTCCATCGCTGTTCTCTTTGGTCATTCCATCTCTGCCAGTGGAGAATTCATTTAGCTCTGCTATGCAGTTACAGGCAGCTCTTGTAAAGGGACAGCAAATCTTTGCTTTTGAGTTGCCAAATGAAATGAAAGCACACAACTCTGGCAGCCCAGGGTTGCTGCTCACCACGTGAGTTATTTTCCCAACACCTATTACACAGTGTGGTACCACTGCTCCTCTTTTAAATCACCACCAGAAAATGCCACTCTTTGCTAACTCTCAGCAAATAATTACTCGTTGCCAGCAACTGCTGCTGGATGGACAATAACTATCCTGCAGAGCTGCATTTCAACTTCAGTCACAAATCTATACTTAAGTGCTACTGTGTACCCAGACAAAAATTCAGTCTTTCTCTGGGAAAAAAGGCACTGGAAGAAGGAAATATCCTTCGAATTTATTTTCATCTAATATGGGGCTATGAAAAACTAACCAAAATTAGGTGACATTTGGGCTGGAAAGCAGAGTTCTGAAGACAAAGTAAGTTTGTTTTAGTGGTATAGAATCCATGACTCTGCATTTCTTATCTCATCTTTTGGATTTTCATAGCCAATAATCCTTTATTTGGAGATATAAAATGAAACACCTGCTATACATCCTATCCTTAAGTTACTATTACATCTCCAAAACTGTAATGGTTTTCTGTGGACAAAGCAGTAGGTACAATATGAATACTTCCCCCTTTCTAACGAATTTCCATCTGAGGTATTAAAATAGGAAAAGGAATTCAACTCCCAGACACCAAAACTAGGTAAATATTGTTAATATCATCTTACAAATGGGAAAATAAGGACACCAAAAAGAACAAAAATACCAATAAAGACTCGGAAATAAAGTTTGTGGATAGGCCATAAAGAGAATCCAGGTAACTTCATTACTATTCTGCTTTTCTTCTTCTGTCCTGAAAAATGACACCCCTACCTGGGAAGCCTTCTCCACCAGCATCCAAGCAACACAACTATTGAGAGTCTTAACTTACTCTCTGTATCCTCCTCTTCATTCTCTTCCTTTTGTGGCAGCACAATGTCCATTATCCACTGCCCTCCCTTTGTCTCTCCAAGGATGTTTTCTAGCTCCACATCCTGTATAGTACTTCCCTCAGAGGAGAGCAATTTATCCAGGCCAAATTTCAAGATTTCACTCAGCTTTAAGAAAGAGAAAAGGAAGTTCAGTATTATTATCCTCTAATTCCATGTCAATCCCAGTGTCTTGAGCTTCTCAGGCTTAAATGCAGAAGATGTACGAGTGCAGGAACCTAAGCTTTAAGGCTCCCTATCAAAATACTTATGCTTTAACATGCCCCATTTTCCCAACATCTGATGGGACAAGCCCCAGCAACATATCTCCCTCAATCATAACTCATCCAGACTTGAACAGTCTTTTTTCTTCAGGGCTAAATGACAAAACAGCACTGTACTGACTGCATTCAAGCAGCTTTCTTCATAGCCAGACAGGCCAGGCTTGCTTTTGCCCCCAAACCCTTTAAAACAAAAACCTAAATACCATAAAAATCCAGGGGGAGAAAAATATCAGCATGGAATTTCCTATGGGCTCAGTTCCACTTCTCCCACAGAAACTATAATTGCTGAGACACATACTAATGGGGCAGGGAGGGGAGACAGACAGGGGAAGGATACACTAAATCCAAACCTCTCCTAGGTTTAGCTGCACACAGGGGATAGATTCCCTTAAATGTCACTTTGCTCAAGGTTTTCAAGCCAAGTTCTCAGCATAAACCTCAGCTTTCAGGTCAAAATTATAAATCATGCCCTGACTTCTGAGACACTGTATTTGCCAAGAGGCCAAAAGCAGGTTGACCGAGTTTCAGACTATCAACCAAAAGCTGACTAGGTTATCAGCTGACTTCTTATCAGCTCTGTTTGTGAGAGAAAAGCACCAGAAACAGATCAGTTCTAGAAACAATGCGTCAGCTTCCACTTTTTATAATTTCCACTAATTATAATTAAAAAACAAGGAAGACAAAGAAAGGTTCTGTCTTCCCCTCTTCTCCAAGAAAACACACCCTTTTCCCACAATGAATGCACTTCAAAATTGCAAGAACTGTCTTCAAACATCAGATGTTGTCTGGACCTGGGATGCCATTTTGGTTTCCACATACAAAATCTGTCATGTCAATGCACAATGGTTTGGAGAGATTCAAATCCGACATAAACGCAGAAACATTCTGGGACATTTCTAAGGTGGTAAATGGAGTCAAATAGAGGATTAACTCTGGTTTACCTGTAACTCTGCTGCTCCCTGAGGCTTGGGTGCTCCCAAAGCAAACTGCCCCCCTTCTACAATGGCATTGGTCAGGCGGAGCTTAGAGGCAGCTCTTCGGTAGATTATTTCCTCAACTGTATCTCGCCCAATCAAACGGATAATTTTTACAGGCCTTGAAAAGTTTAAGAAAATTCTTATTACTTACTTTGTTTTGAGGTGCACTAAGCTATTTACTATCCCCTCACCCACTCCTTTGGTAGGTAAAGAAGGCAGAAACAAAATGAACAAAAATAATCAGCAGAAATGTGATGCTGATACATTTCTGCTTGACACAGGAGAAATGCTCACTGCAAAAATGCAAGCAAACCTCCAGCCTCCATCTCCTACTCCAGATCTACAAAGTTCCCACCCTGGATACATGACAGGGCTAAGGCTGTATGAGGCTGCAGCTGGAATATGAAGACACAAAATCCTCTCTGCTCCCCTTTGATCTTCAATCTGTCTTCATACTTTAACCTTCCATTGCCTATGAAAAGGGAAAGTAATACTGAGAGGCCAAGAGAGTCAGCAACCAAACCAGAAGCAGTGCCATTTCTCACTTGTGCTGCCCAATCCGGTGAGCTCTTGCTATTGCTTGCAAGTCATTTTGTGGGTTAAAATCACTATCAGTAAAAATAACTGTATCTGCTGCTGTCAGATTCATGCCAACTCCACCTACAAACAAAAGAAGAAGGTCAAGAAATATGTCACCAACAGAAAATAAAGGAGAAGCTGGAGAATTTATGCTATGCAAAGTTCTGTCAGATCTGATCAACTGTATCTAATTCAATCCATCTCTCAACCCCAAATCTAAGTCTCATAAGGATCTAAACAGATGGGTAAGTCTTCCATTTCCAGCTTCCAGCTTTCTGCAACAGCTCAAAAAAGAAGCTGTACAATGCAGTGTAATCAAAAACCATAGAGTGTGAGTGATCCAATGCAAAGGGGACTGATTGTCAAGACTGATGAACACAGACATAATTCTTCTGCTGGCAGGCAGACTATCCCAGCAAGGACTGGCTTCTCTGATGCCACGAGGGACTGCCCAAGTCATGACTTGGCTGCAGCACAGAACCAGCTGTATATACACTACTGAAACAGTGGGAAACACCAAGCCAAACTGTACAATAACTAGAGCTCAGGTGTTTATATGACTTAAAAGGTTTTGAGGTCAAAACTTGGGCTCTCATGAAATAAAAAGATAAAAAACCCAGTTAATTTTACATTTTTAAATACCCCTACTGTGATCACACACTGTAATTAAAGAGGGGACAGCCTGCTGCCTTACATTTCTCCCAGCTCATGACAAGACACCTTCACTGAAATCAGAATATCCCTGCAAAAGGAGG
>VZTN01037817.1:264888-275015 GCA_013400515.1 Erpornis zantholeuca | reverse complement strand
TCTTTGTTTAGATGAGAGAAGACATACAAATAGTAAGCTGCAGTCAGAAACTCAGACTTCACGGAGTCTCCAACTTTATTCGTCATTATTGATGAACTGTCATGTGTTGGAACTGGTCACAAACTCACAGCTGCTACTGATTCAAGTACAAGAGTGTTTATTACTTGCTTCTTCTAAGCATTACACTAATAATAGAAACCATGGTGTAAATCAAGAAAGATATTTTTTCTCTTTCAAGAGAGAACAGTGCTTTCCTACCATTGAAGAGGTACGGGTGGGCAACACACTTCCGAAGCTGAATTAAGACATTCTGGAGTGTAACCTTCCTTCCCGTTTCATTTTCAAATGCATCTGGAACAAAGAGCACAGAAAAGAACAGAGCAGGGAAGCCCATGCTGCAGTAATGGGTGTGACTGGCAATGTCTTGGTACTAAGCACTGCTCTGAAGTGCTTCAGCACTGGAGTATTATTCTCTGTGAACCACAGCTGAATTTGAATTTCCCATCTCAAGACTAATACGTCTGTTTTCATAGACCAAAAAAAAATTCACTCATACTTTTTGGACAAGCCTTTAGAATTAAGACACTGATAAACACTACTTTGTCTTGTCAGACTCACTGAACTTTCTGGACTCCCTGGAAAAGGCCACTGTAATTTTTCTAACAGTGAATCACCAAAATTAGTGAAAAAAAAATTTGGTGCAGTTCATTTTCATTTTCAAAAAAACTTCCCAAAAACAGCACGATCAAGATCTCCTGGGCAATCAGAACATTAAGAAGAGCTCCATTTTTGTGAGGAACAAAAGAAAATGCATGCACATGTAGCATGCTGGCTACAGTAGAAGATGAAGGCTGAGATATCCTGGTGATGTTCATGTAATGTGCTAGAAAGGCCTGCAAGAACTCCCCAGTTTTCATTTCCCTACAACAAATAAGCACTCACAAACCACATGATGGTGGTGGTTGCATTGTCTACATAGCCCTGTAGTTTCCAAAAAAACTCATATCTGCATCCAGTAGGTTGAAATTTGCTTTATGGCATCTGTGCTGCTACTGGAAAATTTGTAGAGAACAACAGATCCAAAATTTCTTGTACCACGCTTTTGTTTGAATATAAAAACATGCAATAGGAGCAGGCTTACCTTGTGATAAGTATTTTTAATTAGAGACTGGCCCAAAGCAGATGCTCAAGCTAACCCGTCCTAGCTCTGCAATAGCTGAGCAATACAACAATACATATGTCTCTTATTTTGCCACAACCTAAAACCAAAAACCATGCAGCCCAAAGTTGGCTTATTTATTCTGTACATATTCTGCAGACCAATGCAACTTCTGCTTCCTTACAACAGAGCATGCATGTACAACAGGAATTAGTTTTGTTTTTAAAAATAATTGATAGACTTCAAAATGTTCAGCTACCTAGATCTTTTGTCAAAATGGCTTTGTAGTACTTCTTCTGCAGAGCTGACATTCCATGGTACAGAACCACTTCCACCTTCTTTGGCAGCTCTGCAGCCACCTCAGATTTGACTCTCCGAAGCAGAAATGGCTGCAGAAGACTGTGCAATTCTTTGGCTATGCACAGGCAGGAAGAAATTAAAAAAAAAGAAAAAGAAAAAAAGAAATAAAAAAAAAGAGAATACTCTGTTAAAAGTACAGAATTTATACAAAACCTTCACAACTACACTTTCAAAATAAATGTAAAACAAATCTCGCATCTATTAGTGAAACTACTCAAGCCACATTTTACAAAGAGAGAAACCAAAACCTAGTGGCATACTTGAAATACTTATGAGCTATATTAAGATAGCTCTTGCCTTAAAAGTAATGACTAGTTTTTGTGGCTTTGTTTTACAGCTTGTCACCATTAAAATAAAGCAAGGAAAGAAGACACAACACAGTTGTTTCCTAGTCAAGATAAGAGCTGGTTCTGATTGAAGTACAAGGTTGGTTAGTACTGACCTGGCTCACTCTCCTTCTCAATAACTTGGTAATACTCAACAAACTCTTTCACTTGTTCCCTAGGAAAGATGTCAGGCTCAATAAGGCTGAGTAAGGAGTATAGCTCCTGGAGACTGTTCTGGACTGGAGTGCCTGTGAGTAGCAGGCTGAAGCATACTGAGAACTGAAAAAAACCAGCAATAAAACAAAATTATTAGGAAAAGGTATCTGTAATGACAAGTTAGTTAAAACACAAGTCCACCCACACCACTCTTAACTTAAAAGATGAGAGGCAGCACAGAACTGCTCGAAGAATGCTGCAGAGATTTGCCAAAACCATCCAAACACAAGGTATGGTGGGACAGCCAAACAGCTCCAAACTGACTAGGTTGGCACCAGCGCAAGGAATTCAGTGTAAGCAAAATAAGAACAAAGTGCAAAACTGACTCTATTAAAATGCTTAGATCCATGCAGTCTACAGTCTAATACTGCATATTTGGTGTTAAATAAGGAGGGATAACTGGAAAATACAGTTGGAATAGGACAGTGAAATAAAACTGTGTCAAACTAAGTTCCATTTCTGTTTGCTGGGTAACTCTGACAAACACAGCAACATTATCTGGTCTGTGCTGCTTACAGTAATCCCCATAAAGAGACTTGGAAAATATGTTTACCTTTGGAAAGATACAAATTTCTCTCACGTTGGGTAATAGAAAATATGTTAGGGGGAGAGGTAAGGTGAATCATGTCTACTTTTTTGTGATTACAACCAAAGCTCCCTAATTAGAGACATTATGGTCAGAATATATGACTTTCAAGAATTCAATTAAAAACCCCTATTTTCCAAGCTGTATTGTAGTACATTGTTGCTGATGCCAGCACACACCAAATGCCAGTGTTTCATTGCCATGATAAGAAGTGCAGCCTTCACTCAGACATTAGTGCTACTTTAGCAGGAAGCTGGAGCAATTCTCCAGATTTCTGTAAACAAGGGCTACTCCATTAAATGGGACAGTGGAAGTCAGTAGTGCAAGACTTAAGGTCTTGTGAGCTAGGCAAGGTTGCCTTCACCCTGCCAGAGCTAGAAGTTATCTCTTTTGCTTAGGTCAGCCAGACTTCTACTACTGCAGTAGCACAGCTGTGGCTCAGCACGATCTGGCTGTTCTACCTTTTCAAGTCTTTCGAATTGCTCCAACATGGCAAGCCCAAACATGAAGTACAATGAGAGGGAAGCTCCAAATACTGCCCACCTCCATGCCAAGCCAACAAGACCTTTATCTCTCTGCCACTAAATATGGGAATCTGTTCACCAGCTCTGATGGAAATTAGTTACAGTTCAGAGCTTAATGCTCTGGGAGCAGAGAATCTAAAAAGGGAAAAGTCTTAAGATAGTAGAAGATAGATGAATTACTTTACCTCAGAAAGTGTCTTGTGAAGCAGAGAATTTTGGTTTTTCAGTCTGTGAGCTTCATCTACAACCAAGGCAGCCCAGTTAAAGCTGAACAAACAAAAACCAGCATCTTGGGTTAGGGGCTGACAATTCATTCTTGTAAGCACAAAAAACCTAAAGTAACCGGTGGCTCTGCTTGGCTCAATTTGTGATGGGGTCCCACCCCACGAACAACAAGGAAATACCAAAAGTGGGGTAGACTTCACAGGTACTGGTTTTGAAGAACCAACACAGCTATTTAACTATAGCCTGGGTGAGTTTTTTCTGAAATCAAGACTAATAAAATTCACTTGAATTTCTTGCTTCTCTCTCCATCCCCATTACTATCAGGAAAATTACAAACATAATTTTGTTGAACATTCAAGGAGGTCTCTGATTTGGAAAAAAAGACATGAAACTAGGCCCTAGCATCTGTGCAAGAACAAAACAACTATCATAAGGCAGTGACAGAAGAGTGATCACAAGGCTTTTGCAAATCACCCAAGACAGGAGCTTCAGCTTATTCTGGGTTCATACAACTCTATGTAGTGTCTCCTCAAGCAGGCTGCAGAATCACTGGTGATAACTGAAACTCCACATCTTCTCAACCCTCAGTGTTGGTGCCTCCTTATCACTAGGGTTTCCACTCCTACATCAGAGTCATTTCCAGGGGAGGGAAAGCATGAACCTCCATCTTTTCTTACCCACACACTTCTCTTCCCAGTGGAACACAACTGAAATCACAGTGACCTACATTCTTCCCACAGCCTTTCTGTTTGTCTTGATTTCCCTCTGCTGTATCAGAGTAGTTCTCCATTGCCAGAACACTCAAATGTCATTACTCCTATTCTGTGAGCTCAGGAGTTGAATTGCAGGACTCTGCACTGCAAAGCATTGCAGAAGCTCATGTGCAGAGCAGAGTCTGATCCCTCATCTATTCCCTGAGAGCACAGCTCTTGCTCAACTCATTTGTGCTGTTACACTGCTTGTAAGGAGTAGTGGTGGTGAGACATCTGGTAACTCTGACCCATCAGAGTGCTCCAAATGCTCCTACACAGGACAAGATACAAATGATTAGCAACCCCTTTTTTTCAGAAGGAAGACTAAAGGGCAAATCCCTAAATTTGAGTGACATGGCTTTGGTGTTATTTGTTAGCTTTAGAAGCAGGAAATTACTCTGGAGTTGACATTTCTGTGATACTAGGGCTGACTGCTTGCTCTCTCTGGGTGCTACCTACCTGGGCTACACTTTAAAATACACAGAATAATATGCAGCAATGCAGAACATGATACGAAACTGTAAGGACAATACAGTCATGGCTACCTTTCGTTAGACCTGGTTTCTACCCCGATGTGCAGCACAACCTGCTACTTCCAGCAGTGGCCAAGGACAGATGCTTTGCTGAAAGACAGGCCTATTGTGGGCCTGACCAGTCCTGACAGACACAAAATTGTGCCAGTGGGGGCCACTGGATTTCTGCTTCTACAAAGATACTGAGCCATTAATTATGTATAGCTTCCCCCAGCATTTGTTACACCACCATAGCAGGGCACTGGCACTACTGCTAAGAAAAAAGGAAAATCCTCCCCATTTCAAGTGCAGACTCCTACAGAATTCTGTGTGACCAGGACAGTACCTCCTATAGATTGAATTTCAGCTGAATAATCAGTCTTTCTAAAAGGCATAATGCTTCATAAGCTCTCCACAGTTCTGACTGGAGGCAATAAACTTCAGAATATGGTATTAGCACGTTATCACTGTTATATAATGCAGGTAATTTTCAGTGAATTTTGTAACTAATACCTTTATAACCTGAAGCTCTTGAGGATCTCCTCTGCTGGATTGATACTTAATGTACTGCTGTAAGTCACTATGTGCCATATTGCTTTGAGTTAAGTGGCTTGAAAACTGTCCTTGGAGGAAGTTCACATATATCTTAGCTGACATTAAAGACTCCTTGCTGAAAAGTTGGAAAAGGCAAAGTTCTAATCACAAGCCAAGAACATCCCTGTCTCTTGTGAAACAACACAGAATCTCGCATACACAAACATCCACTTAAGAAATCGTTGACAGATATGCAGACTTAAATTTGAAGGAATTAAAACCAGACTCACGACTTCAGAAATGCTGCATCTTTCAGGCAAATCTGCAATGAAAGAAAATAACCTGTGATTTATGATTTAAGTAAATATATCAGTTAAGAAACAGAGCATTTTTTTGTCTGCTTGCAAACTATGATGAAATGGAGCAGAATGGAATGAAGGCACTTACTGCCTGAGGAAAAAAACATGACAGCTACATGACACCTTCAGCATGTCATGGTTTAACACCACACACCTCCCCTTACTCACACTCTGCCCAGGGGAAGCGGGGAAGAGAATTGGAAGGGTGAAAGTGAGAAAACTTGTGGGCTGACAAGGCATGAACTGGGTGGTACAGAGGAATCAAAAAGGCAAGGAACACTTGAGCCTCCCTTTTAAGTGACAAAGACATCACATACCTCATATGTTGTCAGGAGTGCATGGAAGTGACAGTTCTCTTTCAGGTCCTCCTGCAGTTTGGGTCGCTCTTCCTTGCTGCCTATGTATGTTATGAAAGAAAGACCTGGAGCAAACCTGTTGTTAAGAGAAAGACAGAGCAAAAACAGTGAGCCAAGCTAAGTATTTTCACGTATTTATGGCCCTGGACCCCATTATCAAACACAGCCACTGCACAGATAATGAGAATTCCTATGCAAACACCCTACACTCCTGTGAGATGTGTCTGGATATCAGCTTTTGAATCTCACTCCTTCGTGATTTTCACCTCAGGCTGGCACTTCAGCTGCTGGCTCTGGTTTGGACATGTCCTAAATAAGTCTGCATTCTTCTTCTAAATAAATCTGCATTCTTACTCTTCTGTAAGAGTCCAAGGCAGATGACTGAAAACCAGTCTCATGGCCCAACTGCTATTCTGAACTGAAAAAAGTTCATGAGAAGCAGGTGAATGAATACAGTGTGCCCAGCTGTACTGGCCTAAAGAACTGGCCTAAATATTGGAAGGGTGAAGAGAAAAAATGTCTGCAGCAAAAAGGTCCAAGTTAGGGCCTCAAAAATGTATTCTCTCAGTCACAAAGCAGATAAAACCAGTTCCAGCGTTGGGACCATAAAATTCTTCCTCATTTAATCCCACCACTGTTATTTACTTAATATTCCTCCTGGAGAGCCACATTGCTGATCTATCAAGGAATGCCCTTTCTCCTAACTATTCCAACCCAAAGTCTATCCAAATCAGCCCAGCTCACTTCAGAATGTAACCTGGATGACTTCAAATGCTGAGAGACAGCATCTCCCGACAGCCACACAGACAGATTCCTGTTCTAACCTTTAACTTCTTGACCTCCTTCTTAAAAGGAATCTGTGGGCTCCAGACCACAAATGTATATATTCTGGGCACAGCAGATACACCATGGGCACAGTCACCCCAGTGGGGATGGGCTGCATGCACAGGTGTGATGTATTTTGCGTGCGTACGTGAGCATGCCCCCCCAGCTCGGGTCTTACCTTTCATTATAAAGATTCCTGGCTGTCTTCAGCAGATTTTGCCTAAGAGAGGCTGAGCATGGAGGGTTACAAATCAATAAAAAACAAGGAGCTAGTGAGGGCATTTGGACTGAAAATCAGCCAATACTATAGGATGGATAAATTCATGTACACCACAAGGAGCTAGTGAGGGCATTTGGACTGAAAATCAGCCAATACTATAGGATGGATAAATTCATGTACACCACAGCATTGTAAAGGCTATGCATTAACTGCATAGTCTGCATTGATTTGTTGGTTTAGTAGCAGCTTCCCTTTCTGCTTTTTATCCCTTTGAAAGGATAAAAAGAAAGCGCTGGAGTGAGCATATTTGAAAACAATTTTGCAACTTGCTGAGCAATAATATAGCAAGCCAGACAATTGTTGAAACTTACCTCTCCAGCTCTTCCTTCCAGTTGCTCAGAACTGACAGAGGACAAAGTATCAAAAATCTCTCTTTGTTGGATAACTTTTTTGTCAAATAAAGAAGTAGAGAAATAGTCTAAAAAGCAAGGAAAATATTTTTTTTATAACAAGGGAAGGGTTCAACACAAGAACTTGATCCTACATAAGCTGACTCCTTGTTGAGTTTTGCAGCTAGTTTCTATAGGTTCACTAGCACAAAGCAGAGTTAAGAGAATATAAAGTGGGATCCAGGCAAAAATGCTTAGATCCTAAACCATGACCTCAATACATGGAGCCCCTTTCCAAAGGCCTTTCTTCCACAGTCATAAACCAGGTCCACCATGCATCACTTCCTATAACTATTTGTAATTTAAGACCTATTGAATAAATCAGCTGAACCAAAGCACAAACAGTCATTTTCCAACAAATCTTAAACCCACTAAAAAAATTTAAAAAAAAAAATCCAACAAACCTCTGAAAAAATTAGACTTACAAATTTTAAATCATTGACAAACACAAAAATCTCCTTGGTGCAGGTGCATCGAAAGGATATTATTTTCTCTGTACTGGCTGTGTATTGTGCCTTCAGCTCTGCACACTATGAATTATGCATTAATGTGTTTCTTTGCATAAAATGACCACTCATCTTTTTACAAAACCCTGAAATGTTTTTAGAGTTACTCAGGACTTAACTCAGGACTTGTTTTAAGTGGTTAAGGAGTGAGCTCTCACTTGAATATGGAATTCTGAAGTGGGGGGGATCGCTAGAGTGCTTTTTCATTCTGCAGAAAGAGTGGTATAAAACTCCCAAAATTTAAGTAAAGATCATTTTGGAGAAGAAGAAGAAGAAGGAGAAGAGGAAGAGGAAGAGGAAGAGGAAGAGGAAGAGGAAGAGGAAGAGGAAGAGGAAGAGGAAGAAGACACACCTGACAAGTCTTCCCGAGGCCCATCTCATCACCCAGGATACAGCCATGTTGGACTTCATAGCATTGCACCAGCCAGTTTACACCTTCTAATTGATAGGGACGAAGCTTAATGCCTGGGAATAAAAGTGATTTGTAACATTTACACAGTCACCCAATACACTCTATACACACTTACACCAGAAACAGGTCCTGCCCAGAACAGGCCTTCCCAAATATCTGCCTTACAGAAAAAGCACAGCAGCCTTCAGCAGAAGCTGGTTTACCTTTCTGGAGAGCAAAGACCCCAATGTTATAGCAATTTCATTCAATTAAAGCATATTCAGGAACTTACACACACAGAAATGCCCAGAGCCATTGCAACAGACTGTACAAGGAACATGATCTAATAATTAGGCTGGTACTTTGCATTCCTAAAAGACAGCTTGAATTTCAGCTTGAGTCACTTTTTAAAATATGTAAGTACTAGATCCAGGGACACGCTTTAGGCTACCTGAAATGTTTGTCACAATCTATTATTGTATAATTATAATTTCTCAACAAGATCTTTTCTGTACTTAAAGCTAGGGCAGACCTCAACTGTAGGCCACTGTGACTACTACTACCATTGCAATCCTTACTATAGATTATGGCAAAACAAATACAAAACAGGTCACATAGGAGTTGGCAAGACCTTTCCTAGTACTTGGGCTCAAGTGCTGTGTATTGTGCCATTGCTGCTCTCTCCTTCCTGGGAAAATGTGTGCACTGAGTGCATGAAGTAACTCACCAGCCTGCAGGACACACAAACCCAAACCAGCCCAGGGATTGAGACAAGGACTTTCAGCAGCTAAGGAAAATGTGCGGGCAGGATGGATTGCCCAGGCGTTCCCCTTTAATATCACCCTCGAGGCAGCGGAAAGCGCTTTAATTCACGCTCCACATCAGCCCATTTCAAGGCTGCTGAACAGGCCAGCCCAAGTTCATGTTGTCCCGAAGCACAGAGCTGTCTAAGGCTGTGCTAAGGCACTAGGGCTTTAGCCGGGCTCAGCCCGGGCCCAAACATCCACCTAATCACAAAGCCAAGGAGACGGACTGCAGCAGCCGGGGAAGGCTCGCACAGAGCGGCGAGCATGGCAGCAAGTGCCATCTCTGCAGCAGCTGCAGCTCACTTTGAGAGGCCCGGGAGCCACTTTATTTGCACCTTTATTTATTTCCAAGTGTTAGTACAGAGCCCAGACAAATACAGCTGAGATGGGGTTGTTCAGGCTGGAGAAGAGAAGGCTTCGAGGTGACCTAACTGTGGCCTTTCAGTACCTGAAGGGAACTTACAGGAAGGATGGGGCAAGTCTATTTTACAAGAGCCTGTAGTGACAGGACAAGGAGGAATGAGTTCAAATTGAAAGACAGCATGTTTAGATTAGATATTAGGAACAAGTTCTTTTCTGCAAGGGTGGTGAGGTACTGGAACAGGATGCCCAGGAAGTTGTGGATGTCCCATCCGTGGAGGTGTTCAAGGCCAAGTCGGAAGGGGCTTTGGGCAACCTGGTCTAGAGGGAGGCGTTCCTGCCCATGGCAGAGGGGTTGGAACTGGATAATCTTCAAGGTCCCCTTCCAATCCAAGCCATTCTATGGGTTGGGCAGCAGCGGGCAGCGCGGGGCCCCTCCGCCGCCTCCCGCCATCTCTGACATCACCCGCCCCCCTAAGGCTCCCTGCCGACCCTTCCCCCGGGCTCCCCGCTGACCTGTCAGCCCCCACCGGAGCAGGTCCGCCTCCTGCACGCCCGGACCCCCAGCCCGTGCGCTGCCGGCGCGGCGGAGCGCCTGGAAGAAGCGTGACATGGCGGGAAGTCAGTCACCCACACGGCCGCGCCGTTCCCGCCGCCTCCG
>VZTN01037817.1:230070-264839 GCA_013400515.1 Erpornis zantholeuca | reverse complement strand
CCTTCTCTCCGCAGTGGGCTCCGCGGCTGTGCGGCGCCGGACTGCGCCTCTTCGTCCATGTGGCCAACACGGTGAGTGCGAGTCGGCAGACGGGGCAGTGAAAGTCGGGGCTGCTCAGGGAAAGTCGGGCGGGAGGTTCGGAGCGAGCGGGGCTCGGCGGGGAGGTTGTGGCTCTCTGCGTGCTCGCGGGTTCACGCGCTCCCCCGGTGCTGATGCCGTGGACGCTGAGCGCCGGCCGCTGGCTGAGGGTATCCTGTGTGTCTTTGGGTGCGGAGAGCCCAAAGCTGACATCAAACTCGAAATACAGCTGCCACCAGCTTTCCTTGGACATCGGGAGCCTTGGGTCCCTCAGCCCTCTGAGGGGGGTTCCAGCAGGGTGCTGAAGGCAGCCGTGCCCCCGGTACTCCCTTTGAGTGGGCTCTGGCGTAGTCGGGAGCCTGTGGGGTGATCCCGCTGTGGCAGTGGGACCGCTCGGTGTCAGCGTGCAGCGGGGAGAAAAGCCTGCAAACCTTGGGCACTGCCCACCCCGCACCAGCTTCTGCTGAAAGCAGCTGGGTTTGGTTGCTGCTGCTCTTGCTTGGCCTTTCCTTTGAGCAAGGTAGGCACAAAAGTTTCTTTTTAGCCGGGTCACCTGTTACAAAGCTTGGTGTTCGGCTGGGCCTGGAGTGAAAGCTTGATAGGCTGAGTTTATTTGTGCGAATACCTTAGAAGTGGCTTTCTGTCAAGATGTAACAACCTTGTTATCCTTTGCTTTGTGGTTGCTTCTGGTGCATGGCAAAGAGCTTGTTTTTTTTCCTGACATCTCCTTTGGAAGGAGATTGTGAGATTCTCAATCTACTACAGGATTGTGCTGTGTTAGATTAGATGTTGATTAGGAGCTGTGTGTTTTCAAAAAGGTGCTGTAATTCTTACGCAATGTGTGAGGTAACATACCGTTTTGTGGGACTAGCAGTGTGACCCTTGCCCCAGACTTGTACTGTATTTGTACATCCCACAACATGTTTCTGAGGCCATTGTTGAGATATTAAGACAGGCTAGAACAAGGCTGGTCTCTTTGGGACTGCTGATGCTGCTGCACTGGGAGCCAGGGTATTGAAAAAGTATTTCAGCTGTCTGCTACCACGGAATCTCTAAATTTCTCACACTTTTCCAAGTTGACTCATTTTACTGCAGGAGCTGGTTGAGACATGGGAAAGGTCCTAATAGTGCGGTAAATAAAATAATACCTTATCCAATGTTTGCATAAGCTGTGCAACACAAAGAAAATAATGGATGGGAGCTATACAGATGTTTCTTAACAGTGTTGCAGCTGCAGGCTTTCTGTGTGAGTCAGGGAAAGACAAAGACAGAAGAATCAGAAGAATACTCTTTTTGTAGTTATATAAATATGAGAGGTGGGGGGAAAACATTTCAGGCCGTTTTTGTGGCACAAAATACAAGTGTTTGTGCTGTTCCTTTACTGCATAGTATTGCTTGCTCTCTAGGGTGCTCTGAGCCTGCAGCAATCATCAGCATTCCTTGTCCAGTGAAGAAGGTGCTCAGGTCAAAGTTGCTGCAAACCAACATTTTTGCTTGCTTTTTTCCTAGGCTTTTGGACAGATCTGCTTACTGCCATTCTTAATGAGGTAAGAGTGGGGAGTTTTCTCCCACTATGAGTTTCTTTTATATCTTTTTTACATTTAAGGCACTTGCATTGCACACTGCTTATAGGTCATCTGCAATCATATTTTTAAGGGGAAAGCTGCATAATTTGATTGGAGAGTAAGATTATTTCATAGATGTATGCTAGACTATTTTTTTAACTACTGTCATTTGAGTGGGTCTCTATGAGAAGAAATTAACCTTTCTTCACACTCATGCAGGTGCACAGAAACTGTATTTGCCAGCTTTTCTTTTTGCCTTCTGTTTATCTGTCTTTGCCTTTGCTCTTCTGTTACAGGACAGTCTTTTCTTCAAAGCTGATGGATGTGCAAATACGCTGTGCTTATCACTAATAGGGTTAAAAGAATAGTAGTAGTGAGGAACTGAGGCCAGACAAAGTTCAGAGGTTTTGATAGGTTTCATCCTTTTTAATGATGTTCACTATTTTAAGTCAGTCTTTCCTCTTTCTCTCACATGTGTTTTTGTTCAGAAAATGATTTAAAGTATACATTGCACTAGGAGATGCTTGGGTAAGAGGTTCAGGACCCCCAGGATCATGATTTTTTTGACATAGTTTGCCCATCGTTTGAAGGGTCATCTGTGCAGATCCCAGGACACTGAGAACTGTGTCACCCCTGAATTTTACTTGGGATGTGGGCTTTTTGAGCAGGTCAAACCCAGGCTAGTGTCACTGCTGTTGTGCTGCAGATCATTTCTGGATATCTGACAGGGTTTTGATTTCCTTGCTTTTTGTGGTCCAAGCTATGGATTTATGCTGCAATGCCTGTTGTATTTGATTGCAAGCAAACTATGCTGAAGCAGGTCATGAAAAAGTCTGAAGAGGAGGTGCTTGTTTTAATGGGATTAGTGGTTGAATGTGTATGGTTTATCCTACATTCTCCTTTTATTTTCCTCTCCATTCCTGTCTTGTTTGGTCTGTGTATGAGAGGTCTACTTAAAGTGAATTAAAAACCTCACCATTTCTTTCCCAGCTGGAGTTTACAGAGGCTGGCCTTATGTCAAGAGGTAGGAGGCTTTGTTAAGCAAGCAGAATAGATTTGATGCTGCCTTTAGGAAAGATGTGAGAGAGATTATCTTGTAACTGTTTCAACTCCCTGCTGTGAAAGCAGGCTGCTAAGACAAAATGTTCTTGGGTAAGGTTCCTTCTGAACAGTCTGAAAAATTAGTCATGGTTGAGGTTGAAAACTCCAGCAATGACTCTCTCTCATTCAGGATGAACAACTTCTCACTTATGCATTCCCTTGACATTCATGAAGATCCCACGTTCATCCCGGAGGTTGCTGCAGGGGTTACAGAAGACAAGTCTGAGGCTAAAAGCACTTCAGATGTTATCAAGCAGCTGACAGATGCAAGGTCAGTATGTGATGTGTAAGAGAGAAGTGGAAGAACACACATGCTGGCACTGTTGCATCAGTGAGAAGCTGTCATTGTCAGCAATTTAGATTGAATTCTTGTTTCCATGCCCAGCCACTTCACAAAACAAATAGTACTGTCAGTCATCCTGCCTTTTGTAACTTATAAATCACCAGTAATTGCAAGCAACTTGAAAGGGAAAAGCTTAAGGGAGTCTGCCGACTGGGGAGACCAAATTCTGCCCTTTTCAGGGCTCTGGTTGCACTGTTAAAGCAGATGCATTTAGTGTTTGGCTAGTCAATGCATAGATCCCTCTAACTGAGTTTGCAGAAATGCTGTTTCTTGCCTGCAGGGAATCTCAAAGAGAGCACCAGGTTTGCTTGGAGGAGAGAAGGTACACAGGTTTTAAAGAAAATGATGCACAAGAAATTAGCTTTGTTAGTGATGAGAAATGGTCCATTGCTTTTGTGCTAGAGCCATTGACTTGGTGTTGAAGGAATTTGCTGATGTGATCCTTCTGTGTGCTGTACGGTGCCTTTTCCCACTCGTGCACCACACACCAGATGTCCTGCTGGCTGTTCCTGGATTGAACTTTTGACAGAGATCCTGGGAGTAGGTTCACAAGTATATTCCAGCCTGGCTATAGTGTTGCAGTGGTGAGTAGTGAATGTAAATCTGGAATACACTCTGAACAGTTTAATGACTGATGTATTTCAGTAGGAATATGAAGAAACTAGCACATACTGGCAAAACGGATCCCTTATGTCTGTGGCATCCGTAGTGTACCTGTTGCCTGGCTTGTGTGGAAGGAGTCTGACAGAGTGTGAGATGCAATGCAGGGGCTGGCAATCCACACAGCTTGCTGTGAGTGAGTGATGCCCAAACCTGCACAGGACAGTGATGCTGAAATCTACATGTCTAAACAAAGCTATGGTGCCTTGCAGTTTCCCCTTTTAATCCTCTTTTTTTTTGCAGGTCTGATTCTGCTAAGAATGGATTTAGCTTCAAAGGGATCAAAGACTATCTGGAATGCTACCAGTAGGTGAAATTATGGTCTGGAAACAACCTGTTCCACATGTTCCTTTGCTGTGGGCTGATTCTGTTCCACAGGTTCTCAGGCATCTGTTTGTTAACATTGTCCTTGAGGTGCCACTGTTTATCATAACTTCCTACTGTTCTTTCCCTTTAGTAGAATAACAAAGGAAAGTTGTGGGAGGGCTGGCACAACTTTACAAGTCCTGCAAGGATATTTAAGTGCCATTTTCTTTGGCATATTATCAGTCTTCTCCGAGAGAGATTTCTACATATCTTGTTTGCTCAAAAACGTGAGTGAGAAGTAGAGGAAGGTTGATCTGGATTATGCAAGTTGTGCGTACTGTGGGTCTCTGATAAATCGCTTGGTTCCCCAGCTCCTTGTGCTGGTCTGAGCATGTCACCTTTTTAACCCAGTAAGTGTCCAGCTTGGAAAGAGCTGAAAACATGTCCCTGACTCTCAGATTCCATGAGCTGTGGCTGCCTGGTAATCCTAGTTGCCTCTGGGACATGTGCCAGGTGTGGAGCCCTCGGATAAATATTCTTCCACTCCTGGAACTTGTTCTACGAGGGCCACCTCTGCCTGCAGGCTGTGGCCTTGGAGCAAAGGGCTGACACTGCAGTCTGATGTTACAGGTGGACAGTGGCCATGAGGCTTTTGTGACAGCCAGAGATGGTGTGTTTGTGGTGTAACGCAGCCTTTGCCAGGAGGGAGGGAAGGTTTATTAAAGGTGGGTTATGACAGTACTGCTGGGAGCTCCTTCTCTGTAATGGCTTGCATACAGGGTCTGGCCTCTTGGTCTTAGCTCATGATACTGGGAGTTTCATAGCTTCCAAGCTTTCAGGAGCTTAGAAAGCTCAGTAAAGCTGTCAGCTGTTTGTCCCTGTTTATCTGTCTGGTGGTTCAGAAACACCTGGGTAACTCTCCTAGCTTTTGCTTCTACTGTAAGGCACATTCTCTGTAAGCAAATTTTCCCCTTAAGGAAAAGAATCTCCTGTCTCGATGGTCAACTGTGTTCAGATCATCACCACACAGAAATTCTTACCTAATTATTGCTTAAAGCTGTGGCAGCTGCCATCTTACTGCATGGGAGACAAACCTTGTGTGTGGATGTGCTGAGGGGAGGTCTCATAACAAACTCCAAACTTCTGTCCTGTAGGAGTGGGAAGCTGACACCATCCCAAGTAGCCAAGAACATCATTGCCATGCTGGAGGACTGCGACAGATCCACGCCCCCACTCAGAGCCATAGTGCAATGGGACCGGGAGCAAATAATGCTGGTAAAGTCTGCCTCTGGTAGGAAAGGGGCCTCTGCCACCCCAGGAGCAGTAGCATCCATTAGAAGGGGCAGAGGCTCTTCTGCTGATGTACTGCACAGAAAAATAAGTACATTTTTCCTTCCTGTGTGTTTAGAGGACTACAAACAAGTTTTCTTTCCTTCCTGCAAAGAGAGGTAGTATTAAAGCAATCTGTTTCCTTCTGAATGACTGTTTATAATGGGACTTCTGTGCTTATGTGGCATCCATTAGCATAGATGGTTCCAAATTGTAGTTTCTCACCAACATATGGTGGAAGAAGAAGGAAACTTTGATAGACTGGCCAAGAAAGCCATTTTTGATATCCATTCCAATACTGGTGATGACCTTCAGCTCAGCTAAATATATATAACATATGTTATATGCTTTTTTTTCCCTCTGTGCAGATGGCTGAGGCCTCCACTAGTCGTTACAGGAATAAATGTACCCTGTCTTGTCTGGATGGCATCCCAGTGTGTCTGAAAGAAGAGTTCAAAGTGGTGAGTTTCCTTGTCTAGCTGCCAGTTCCTGCTGCAGGTGGTTAACCTGAACAACTCACTGTGACAAGGTTTTCAGACCAACTCCTCAGCAAAAGCCTGAGAATATGTTTGTACGTGGGTTGTAAGGGGTTGTACGTGGATTCGCAGTGAGTAGGATTAACAAGTGTTGCAAGGTGAAGGCAGAGCTTGCACACAGCAGATATGTTCCATATCTTGTACTGATCTCTTCAATCCACGGGAACTAGAGAGTGGGTGTGGAAAACAGTCTCTTATGATGAAATGAGAATGTATAAAAGCATCTGTATAGTGGGTGTAACTGTATTTCTCCGGCACTGGTACTGCTCCACTGGCAAAGCATCCCTCTTTCCTTACCTTAAAATACATGTGTCAGAAATACACAAGTTACTTTGAAAATCCCTACTGACAAAGATTTTTGCCTGTGGCCTAACAACAGCTACCAATAGCTGTTGTTAGGCCACAGGCAGTGCCATCAGTCTGTTGTAGGTTCTGCAGAGACCTACCCCTATGGTGGGAGTCTTGTTTATATACAGATTCTTCTACTGCTGCCTCAAACTAAAGAGTACTTAGCATACCCTGAAAATAAGTCCATCTGTTATTTTGGCATTCGACTAATCTTGGTGCCTGGTTTCAAAGCATGCAGATCTGAAATGTTACAGCTCTGTCCATAGAAAGATGGAATGCAGAGCTGTGTGCTGTGGGGCCAAGGTGGTTGTTCTTGCAGCCTTTGGGCATAGCAGTCACATTGCTGCAGGGAGGCAGGCTTTGACCATCTTCATGTTTCTGCTCTTCTGTAGCATGGTGTGAAAAGGACTTCTCTGCATGGGAGAAGGACCAAATATTGAAGGGTTAAGTGTCCCTCTTAACAGAGACCAACACAGGACAAATTGAAGAGTGATGCTCCCTAGCCCTTACTTACCTCCATAGATCCTAATGTCTGGGATCTGTTGTGATGCTGGAGTGTGCATGTGCTCCTTGTCAGGGTTTTAGAATGAATAATTAGGTGTCTTCTTGCTAAGGTACCTTACCATCACCGAGTGGGAACAGTGTATCTTGGGACACAGCCAGAAACAGAAGATGCTACTGTGGCCAAGAAGCTGCGAGAGGCTGGGGCTATCATTATTGGGGTCTCAAACATGCATGAACTAGGGACTGGAACAACTGGATGCAACCCTAATAGGTAAAAATCCCTTTCCTCTCTCTTGCCCCTGTCTAGAAATACCTATGACTGCCCAGAACTCACAGGGAAGGGTACAAAAATAAGGGCAAGCATGTGAGAAAAACAAAATGGAAGCATGACAGAGCCTGGGGGTATGAAAACCCAGCATTGTAGATTTGAGGGTTAGAGTAGCTGTGGAAGCCTGAAGGCTCCTGAAACCAAAGGAAGGAGAGGCTCTGAGTTATCTGCTGAGTAAGGAACTTGGTTTGTCAGGCCTTACAGGCCTGGAAGTGTGAATGTTTATAGGATGACTGGTAGACAAAAGCTGCAACAGAAAAGAAATATATAGTCATGTAATGTTCAGCCTCAGTGATGGCTGAAGGCCTAGAACAGTGAGAAAAAGTACAGTCATCTCAAGAGAACGTAGTGGTTTTCTTTCCTAGTTAAAATAGGTTCACTGAATTTGTGCTGTGGTGCTGAATTCTCCAGCTGTAGCCAAGCTGAGAACTCAGTTCCAGATTAGTGGTGCTCACAGCCTTGATGAGCCTTGCGTAGAGCCACACTTGGTGCATGTGCAGCTGGGTGGAACTAGGGCTCCCCCTTGGTGCAACAGCGTGCCAGCATTTCCTCACCGCGGGAGGTGGGCTGCACACCCAGAGGCTGGGCAGGGCTCTGCTGGCTGGGGCTGTGGTCAGCCTGCAGACTGGGGATAAAGGGCAGAGCTGACTTGCTTGTCTGTAAGGATTGCTGCTCTACCTCTTGGAATTGCATGATGCACTGTGGCAGGCGATAATGGCATGGTGCCATTGCAAACAGAAGAACTGAGGTGGCATGTTCTCTCTTGCTTTGGGCCTGTCTCTTTTGGATAGGCTGCTTTGCTCACAGGAGATTGGACTCTAAGGCAGAAGTCTTATTTGCATCCTGTTTCCTAGGGACATAGCACTTCCTGAGATTAAATGGCATCTCCTTACCAAGAGATCAGAATCCTTGAGCTGTGTTTTTGGATCTTTTCCTGCCCTGTAGTGCACACAGTTCTTCCTAAGAAAAGATTAAACAGCCTTTGTCTGCTTCAGGTACCACAAGATCCCTAGGAATCCCTACAATCCTAACCACTTCACAGGTGGGAGCTCCAGTGGATCAGCAGCAGCTGTAGCAGCAGGTAGGTGGTCCTAAACAGAGTTGGTGGGAGGAAGGTCCTGAGCCAGAGTACCTCAGGCATTTAGTTTTTATGGGGGGATTTGGGTTTAGAAGCTGGAGGGAACTTATAGCTAAACAGAGAGCTCTGTGTGCTGTCTGGTAGAATGGACAGGGCAACATGATGTGTCTCTGATCACAGGCCAATGTGTGGGTTTTTTGTAGGTCTCTGCCCCGTGGCTATTGGCACAGATGGAGGAGGCTCTGTGAGGATTCCTGCTTCATTCTGTGGTGTGGTGGGGCTGAAAGGTAGAGCCCTTTGATCTTGGAGGGGTGTGTGTGTCTTGTTTGCTGTTTCAGATAGAATGCCACAAACAAGTCAGGCACTTGCTAATTCCTGTGAAGTAAAATTTGACCAGAGAAATGCTGAAATATAATACCCCAAGAGTCATGAGGGTTAGACTGGCAGCATGGAAGTATTCTCTACTCTCTCTTGAACAGATGTTCAAAAATCCTAACTTAACTTACGTTAAATGCTAAACAAAATATACGTTCTGCTTTTCCTTTCTGCCTTTTTTACCTTTCATCTGAGACCAGATACTCAGCCATTACTCTCTTTCTATCCTTCACATGTGGTCAACTTGACAAATCTTGATTCATCTGAGGAAGATAATGATGATAACAAAATGTAACTGGTCAGAAAGGTGATATGAGTACTTGCAGAAGACAGCTGGTGTTAGGCATGAAGTCTCACTGGTGAAGTGGGTGAGATGTCCCATGGGGTGCTGTCTCCTGTTGATAATCCTGCTTCTGCCTCTCCATCCTCCACACCATAAATGGTGCTTCTGCATATTTAAATACAAATATTCCACAATGTTCCTGCATGTATTTCCCCTCAACTAAATAATTTCTAAGGGGGGAAACAAATTTCACTATTCATTGAATGCATCCGTGTTTCACGGATGAGACAGATCATGGTCAGCAGAAGTACTGGACACACTGAAGGATGAGAGACTGGGCTGTGAAACAGCAGACATAAATGTGACTGGCAGGGGTTTATTATTTACCCTGGGTGCACCAGAGCCATCTAGGTGGCTCTTCCCAGTGACTGCTGATACCCAGCTAAGTCCCATTTCTTGTTCTCCAGGTACGTTTGGGCGCATCAGTTGTCATGGCAGCTTGCCACTCTCCTACTCCACAGTCAGTGTAGGTAAGAGGACTTGTGTCCACTTCAGGGACCTTGCTGTGTGCTGCTCTCACGGGAGAGGCAATCTCTGCCTAGAAAAGATGTGGGGAGGAAGGTACTATTTACCTCTTCCTACTTTTTTATAACTGGTCTCTTTTTCAGGCCCTATCTGTACATCAGTGGCAGATGCAGCCATTGTTTACAGTATCCTTGCTGAGCCAGATCTGCTCTATCCATATGGTAGGTGAGCCCTCTTCCTCCCTGAGCCCAGATGCTCTGCCTTCCTAGAGGCATCCTAGAACAAAAGGAGGAACTCTTCTTTGTTCCTTGCAGGACTAAAACAGCCCAAAGTAACCCTATCTGGTATGTGCGCTCCTGACCTGAAAGGCTTAAAACTGGGAGTGGACTGGACATTTTTTAAGGTGCCTGGTTTATCTCTATCTTTTCACTGCTTTGCAAAATAAGATTTTAAAGGACCCCAGTGCATTCATTGTTCTCTTGCCTGTCATCATTACAGCTTCTCATATTTAGTCCTACAGTTGGAAGATAATACAGCCTGTGTGAAAACATCAACATGGAGATATTTTTTTTCTAAGGCAGGCTTTTGAGTAAGAGTCTGCCTGGAGGCGTGAGAAAAGTTAAGGACTTGGTGACAGTGCTGTAGCCGCTAGTGTTATTTCATTACTCCAGTGTAGAAATTGGGCTTGCAAGCTAGTACTGCTTGAAAATTGTAATGAAGCCCCACAAATGTGCTCAGGATTTCTTCCTGGAGGTTAAAAAAAATGACTCTTACTTGCTCTGCCACAGTGCAGAGGAGGAATATTCTCTCCTCTGGAAAAGGTGACCTTTCCTTTTCATTAGGGTTGTGACCTGCAAGCTGTTCTCTTGCAGCAGGTGACCTAAGGCAGTCCCATAGGACTGTGTTTCACTGCTGTTAGGCACAGGAAAAAGGAAAGCACTGTGAGGACTGAAGTCCTGGTGAGTGTGCTCACCAAGAGGAGGAGAGCAGTTAACTAAAGTCTGCTTGGTTGTTTCTTCTTGTTCTTTAGGCATGTGATGCTGAAGTCCTGTCTGCCTGTGAGAAAGGTAAAGAGGAAAAGTCTGTAAGTCTCTTATTGTGCCTGATGTTATGGTGTCACTTGGAGCTCCTCTTATGTATGCATTGAATAGATTCTGCCTGAAGTCCTTAAAAGCAGTTACTTAAAGGGGTCTGGCTGGATAAACAGCAGTAGCTTTGTATTGGGGAAGCCCCCCTGGCTGCTGAGGGTTAAAAAGCTCAGCAGTTGTAGGCTTGTCAGATTACAATGGAAGAATGCAGTCCAGTGTGCTCAGCCTCTGTGTGTATAAAGACAGATCTGTGCTTGGTAATACTTACTCTGCAAGCTTTAATGGTAAAAGACTTTTAAGGGAGGGCCTTGTTTCACAACATAATGCTCAGTAGTAATACAGTGCTAGGTCTTTGTGATGTATCCACTTCTCTGGTATTTCCTTGAAATCAGCCAAATGGTGCCTTTAGGGTGCCTTTGTCAGAGTTTAGACTAAGCAGAATTGACCCTGGTGAGTACTTGGGGGTGGGGGAGTATGCCTCTACAATGCCTGGTATAGTAGTTGCATTGGAGCTGGGATAGCTCACAGTATTCAGGCTTTGTCTGGATTTTCTTCACCCTCCTTATTTCCATAGACACACTTCTACATTTGCAGTGTTTTCTTAGAAGAGGTGGACTATAGGGAAGCTTGGGTATTTATGAAGACGTTGGGGTCACGGAAAGAAGAGGATTCTTTTCAGACTTCAAAAGAATCACCTTTCCCAAAGTCTTGGTGCTTGGCCTTGTTAAAGTGCATCAATATTTAATGACTCTGTATTGTTTACCTGGGAACCTTGGGTATCCCCTGGTTCCTCTACCATTATGGTTCAGAAGAGGCTTTAATGGGAGTATCATGATACTAAGTAATCACTTGATGCCAATAGAACAGTGGTCACGTGAAATGCTCAAGGAAACATTGTCAGTCCTTTTACTCTTTGGCTTAACTGGGAATCTAGTGGGACAAGGTGAATTTGCCTGAAATACAGCAGGTAAGTTAGGAACCTGTTTGCAAGCCCCTGCCCTGCTGGAATACTGAGATGTAGTTAGGTTAAAAGCATCTCCTAGGAGAAGCAGCTGCAGCCATTCATGCCACGTGGTGCACTGAAGATGCTTGCCCTGCAATGGCCTGTGGGGTCTCTCACTCTGGAGGGGTTGGGGATTTGCAGCCTTTCTGTGAAGTCTGGTGAACTCAGGGATGCTGTCTGTGCTGTACCTGTTCTGTACACAGCGGTGAAGCACCTGCAGAGTTTGGGAGCCAGTGTGGTTGAAGTCTCTCTTCCAGAGATGGAGGAAGCTCGAGTGGCACATGTGATCTGCATTCTCAGTGAGATGAGGGATTTCCTGCAACCTGACTTCAATAAACATTTCCATGAAATGGTAAGTAGCAGCAGCTTGGAGCAGTGTCAGTAGTTGTCTTGGCTGATACAGAACAAATGTCACGTCAGTGAGAAACCTGAGGTTCTCCTGCTTCTTCTATGACAAACTACCTGTTGGATGACTACTGATACAGAAGAGCAGACCTGGAAGAGAACTCCTGGGCTGTCACAGTTCAGTTTCCTGCAAGCAGAGCCTTGATCAGTGTTTTTTATTTCAGAATTTGGAAACTCGAGCTAGCCTGGCCTTGGCTTCCCAGTTCACAGCTCTGGATTATATTAAGGTAAGGAACATACTGGGGTGAAGGCTGAAGGGGGAGGCACCTAGTGGAACTGTAAAGGTGGGGTAGGGGCTTCTTTTAGCTTCCCCATACCCATGGGAAGATGTCACCCAGCTCTAGCTGCCCTCTGCTGTGAAAGCATGCTGGATGGTCAGGCACCACAGAGGACATGCCACCTGACCTGTATTCTGATTCCAAATTGTGGGAATGGTGTCTTCTTTTGCAAAGGCAGAGACGCTGATGGGCAGAGTCTGCCAACATCAGACAGGAATTTTGTGAGCCAAGAGGGCCCATCAGACTGTATTCTCTCTGCTTGCAGGCAAATCGACAAAGAACTCGGAGCATGAGATTTTTGCAAGAGATCTTCAGCACTGTGAACTGTATCCTTACACCAGGTATTGGCACTCTTTGAAGAGCCAGTCCTCAAGAGCTGTGTGGTGCCTTTTAAGAAGTCACAGTCACTTCATTAACTTTCTGCCCTCAATTTTTAGAGTATGACTTCTGTGCAAACACTTTGCTGTGCCTTGCACCTTTAGAGGATAATGCAGCCTGATAAGAAAGACTGCTGTGTATTTCTAGACGTATTGGTTGTATCCATGGCACTGCATCAGGTTCCCCAGAGAGCCTGTGGAATCTTCATCCCTGGGAATATCCAAAAGCTATTTGGACATGGTCATGGGCACCCTGTAATAGCTGAAGATTAGACAAGATGACTTCCTGAGGTCTCTTTCAAATTCAGTCATTTTGTGA
This sequence comes from Erpornis zantholeuca, assembly GCA_013400515.1. NCBI lineage: Eukaryota > Metazoa > Chordata > Aves > Passeriformes > Timaliidae > Erpornis > Erpornis zantholeuca. The sequence continues at coordinate 252,010 of VZTN01037817.1, read as the reverse complement.
TTCCTCCACAGCTGTTCCTTCCACTGCCCCGAGAATTTATGAATCTGACCTCTTGGCTGGGAGCAGTGATATGTCCTTAGCAGTCCGGACCATGAGGTAAGGAAAGTGCTACTTGCACTACAGAAACAAAACTCTGGGAACAGCTGGAGAAAAAGAACCTCAGACTGTAAGGCAGGAGAGATTAATCATAGCTGCCTTTACAAAAAAGGATGAATTTGCTGCTGTCCCCAGGAACACTGATGACATCATTTTCCCCCTAGGTTCATGCAGCTTGGGAACTTCACTGGGATTCCAGGCCTTGTGGTCCCCATTGGATATTCTACTGCTGGGCTTCCGATTAGCCTCCAGGTGAGTATTTGCTCTTTGTGAATGCTGAGGCACAAAGTCCCCAACTGTCTTTGTCCTGAAGCATCACAACCAGGTACCTGCTGTTCCACACACCTGACTTGAGGAGCCAGCAGGTACTGGAAATAAAAACTTTAATTTGGGGGTGGTTTGCCTCACACCACTGAATGGCAGAGGGTCTCTTCCAGGATCTTTGAGAAAGATTTCTGTCTCCCTGTCTACTTGCATCAATACCCAATATTGGTCACTACTCTTTCCTCTCTTATTTCTCATTTCCGTAACATCTTTAAATCCTTTCCTCTTGAAACAGATCTCATTTGAAGGAATAATCTATGTCCTGCAATTGAAAGTCACACAGCTGCCTTTATCCCAAATACAGTGATGCTATACTTACTGGGGTAAAAGGGAAAAATGTCTTTTGGGGATGTTGGGGGGGGGTGGGGAAATTGTTTCCAAAGCTTTCAAGAGCATTTATATGTGATGATGCTACTTTTTTTTTTTTTATTAATTCTTCTCCTTCTGCCTCTCATCTTCTCCCAGGTCATGGCAAAATGGTGGGATGAAGCTGTTCTTCTGAGGATTGGCCTAAAGCTAGAGCAGTTCCGTGACCAGACCAAAAAACCATCCATTTATTATGACATCCTTGCATGATGGACCAACCAAGATGGGGAATAAGTGTGTTTTTTCCTAGTCTGACCTGACCAAGTATTAGAGTGAACTTGTTTTCAATGTTCATCTGAATAAGGCTTAGTAGCAGGCCCATTTGAGGAATGGGGGACAAACCACTGATCTAATCAGGCACTGAGGCTGAGCAGATATAAGTTCTGCTCCCTTGGATGGTCTGCTTTATACTAAGGAGACTAACTGCTAGCTTGTTGGGTTTTTGCCAATAGGGGAAGCTGCACCTATCTTCTACAATTTCTTTCCATGCAGGGATCCTACGTATGGATGAAAGACAGTTGCATCTACAGGACTGCATCCAGGCAGTTCATATTACTGCACATGGCAGGGTACAACCTCTAGACCTTAACCTTATCAAGGAACTCCTCCAGGACAGAGCAAAGGTAGTGTTTCTGAAGGGGAAAGGCAGCAAATAATGCCTAGCTCCCTCAGAATGGGGGAGGACCTTAACACACCTGCAGTTAGGCAGTGTTTGCTTTGGCCCTGTACTCAGTCACTGGGAGCAAGCCATAAAGCCTGTAGCTATGGAAGTGTGTTCTATGACACACACACACTATGACAGTGCTGTGCCTCTGTCCCTCGTGCTGCCAACAGTGCAAGGTCAGCCCAACGGCTGCACGGTGTCTGGGTGTGCTCACTGCCCCAGAGTCCTGCCTACCTTCAGCCTGGCAGGACTCTGGGCAGAAATAGACAGACCATGAACCCTCCTTGACTCTGACCCAAAGCCCTGGTGCAGTGTTCTGGCTTTCTTTTTTTCCTTTGCCCAAGCTAAGCCTTGGAGAGCCTCTTTTCTCCCACCGGTTGCTTATATATAAGCCTACTAGAGGTGTCCAAATGGAAGAAACTACTGGGTAATACCATGAAATAATGTTCAAGGGGTGCTGAGCCAGCTCTTCCAAACAGGTGAAATTTTTAGGAAATGCTACTGACAACTGCAAAAATTGAAGCTGGGTGCAAGAAAGGTGTTGTACAAAGCCATATGCAGCAAAGAGCCTGCTCTAGATAAGAAGCCAGTCTTTTCTTATCTTTAAAGTACTTCCTAAAGTAATCAAGGTAGATGTGGATTACTATATAAGCATGACATGGCTGTTAAGCTATAGTGTTGTTATATTGAAAGGCTCCAGACTGTAAATTACCTAGTACCTTTGTCCTGCCAGTAACATTAGGGCCACATGAAAGAAAAGGCTTAGGAGTACCTAAACCTAAGCATTTGTGTTCAGTTTGGGGTTAATTCTCAGAAGCATCTCCTGTTGCCTGCATTATGAGGCATCCCAGACTTGTGATCCAGCTGCTGGAGCAGCTGTCCTACAGACAGCAGAGATCACTGTATTCTTATGTAGCTTGGAAGGAAAGAAGAAACAGAAAGAAGTTGCAGTTTCTCCCAAACTCAGTACAGTTTTGGGATTTTTTCCCCCATACCTACATACTCCTTAACCAGAGCTAGCACTTTGCTAATGGCTGAAAGTTGTCAGATGGCATCTGTACGCAGTAACATTGCATTGCTGTCCCTGCTTAATTACCTGAGTTAAAACATCAACTCCTACCATCAGCTGTCACCAACATGCACAGTTAATTATATGGTTGATATTGCTTTTTAATTCCTCTATGGGATACTGCCACAACAGTTTTTTCACTATAGTCTAGTACAGCTAAGCTTTAGGAAGAACAGTCTCAAAGCAAAGTATTTCTTCTATTATTAATGATAAGTTATTAACACTACCAACATTCATTAGAATGAAACTGCTGAAATGCACTGCTTAACAATCAGGGAGTTGGTAAGTGTTTCACAAGAATAAATTTCAGCTAGGAACATTACTGCTTGAAGGAAATAGCTGAATATTTCCTAATTCAATGGTATTACTCAAGGAATTAGAGATGAGCTTCTAAAATGTTCAGTCACCATCCTGCTAGATAAAGCTATTTATTTCAAATCCCTTCCTAAATGCTACACTACCCTATAATTTCAAAATTTACTTCATTCTCTGGGCATGGTGAGAAAGCTCAGGTTGCTAGGAGGAGAGACTAAAGTAAATAGTTATTTTTAAAAAATACCTGCATCCTCCTAACAGTGGGAAGAAGAAAGAACTGAGTTTTTACTGACTGACAGTAACTCAGCTTCTTTTCATACACTGCTTCCTCCATTTGCTTAAACATATCTCATCAATGCACATTTCCAGTGCAAGACTTTCCTGGTACTGAGGTCACTAAAATAAACTTTACTCATCCTGGTGAAAGACGCCTGTGTTTCCTTTTTTCTCTGTCTGGTATTTTATCCAAATTCTACAGCAGATCAGCTTCTAATTAACAGCAGTTCTGTGAGCAAAGCAGACACAGTGACCACACACACAATCCTGTTGCTTCACATAGATATATGTATGGGTATAGATATACGGTATATACACATGGATTTTTTTTATATATATATATAAAATAACACCTTGTTTATAAAGCGACATTTAATTGCCACTGGTTCCCTTCCCGCCCCACAAAAACAATAGTATACAAAATATAAAATATTTTAAATATTTATAAACGTCGCAAGAAAAAAATAGAACTGTATGAAAATACTTTTTTTTCTGAGGTTCCCTCCCTGCCCTGTGGGAAGAGGAAGAAAAGGGGTACACATCTGGCCGGCCTAGTGTGCCTTGAGTCCGTAGTTGTTGAGTGGGTAGGAGTATGCCCTGCCTAATACTATCCGGTCCCGGAGGAGCTTAAATAAGACATAATAATTGCAGAAAAGGATGAGGGCCATGGAGAGGGTGTGGTTCCACTTCTCTGAGCGCAGCAGGGAGTAGAGCTGGTAGCAGACCACGCTGCCTTCAATGAGAATCAGCAGGTTGAGCAGCCGTAATGGACGGTGAAAAAGGAACTGCAGGGAAACAGTTAAGAAGGAGAGATTTCTGTCATTTGGTGCTGGCTTGAAGTGAGGAGCAATATGGACATAATGCTGTCAGGGACTGCTGCGGGGCAGAAGCAATGCTTGTGTTCCAGCCACCACTAGTTGCTTCTTAAGGGAGATGGTACGAAACAAGGCATGTAGTAGTGGCATTTTGCTTGAGAATGGGAAGCAAGTGAAATAAACCTATTGACCACTGACCCACTCTCCCATTTCCCTGAAAGATGTTAACTGGAACACCCTCTTGGGAGAATGCCACTGCCTGCCGGGAGAGCTGCATCACCTCAATGAGAAAGCACTGACAAGGCAGCTGTGGTTTCCATCTTGCCCAGAGGTCACTGTAATACTGAATGGGAAAGCCCACTGCTACCAACGTGTATTTTACTCAGCAGCACCAGTCTGTCATGTAACACTGAACTCTGTCCAGCACGGTCTGCTCTGCTGCAGCTGGATTTGAACCTCTCCTCCCTCCCACAGTCATAAGGCACCAAGCAAGAGAAGAGATACTTGCATAAAAGCGGGCATGGGACACGTCTGAAGGCACTGCTACGTTGTAAGGCCCAACTGCTTTATACAGGCACCGGCTGCGTCGCACCAGAACTCCCTGTGGCCATATTGTGTTTTCTGACCAGCTGCAGGGAAACAATGCCAGAGCGTTACCATCTGTGCTCTCAACCCCCTGAAGGACGGTTCACAGCATCTTGAAAAACACCAAAGCCTCCTGCCACAAGGACATGTCCTAGCTCCCACTGGAAAAGCACTGAGGGGTGAGCACAAGCCCATTCAATGGACTCTGAGCAATATGCACAAATGGCTCACAGTGCAAAAACCTCGTCCACTGCAGTGGAGGGGGGCACCCCCTGCCTCTGCTCCAGATACTCTCCAGTGACCAAGAAGAATCTCGTAATTTCTTTCTGGAAAGGAACCAGCAGTGACTGGAGGAGCTCAGACAGCTCTCTAGAGCAGACATTTCTGTTTTCAATGAACAAGGCCAGTCGAGTTGCATGGGGAGTGGAGACACATGCTCAGTAGATAAGCACTGCCGGTATTTGCTTGTATCTACTAGAACATCTCAGCCCCTCGCCAGGCATGCAAAGCCCCACCCATCCCCACACTCACATGTGCTGTGGAGCATTGCTGTAGGAGCCATGTTCTAGCTTCTGCCACTTGCCGAGGTGGGCGGCAGACCTGTGGAGCAGGTCACAGTACTTGGGAGGCAGCAGCTGCGTGGTGAGCATGACAAAGGCATTGATCCACACCATGATGAGGTGCTCGCAGGACCAGCGCATGTCGTAGTACTGGGTGCTCTGCAAAGACACCAGACAGGAACTTGGCACCACTGTCACAAAACAGAAGGAGGAATGACAAGGGACATACTGCATGTGCATCCAGCAGACCCACACCACATGTTACAGGCATGCGCTTTTGGACCGGTGATTTCGGAGGGTTACAGCTTAGGAGACACTCAAGACTCCCCTCTCCTTGAGCTGAAGGAGAAAGGGCGGGGATGATGCTGCAGCTGGTGCATCTCCTCCTCCAGCAGCAGGTAACAAGGCAGTGTGCTTGCCACAGAACTGCCCCAGGAGCACCAATTGCACCAAGACTGCTACATGGATTGTGGAACCCTGCCCATTTCTCTGCACCAACTGGAGCTTGTTCAAGTTAGAGAAATAACAGATGAAAAAATACAACCCCCACACTGACAAGAGGTTCTTGGATTTAGTTTGCCAAGCATCCTAGTTGGCTCTAACAGGCTCACCACCAAAGCCTCTGATCCAAGCACTCAAAAGCCACGATGTTGGATCTGAGATGGGTAACAACAGGTTCTCTTTTCTAGGAAGAACACAGCTATCCAATCTGCCTAGGACAGGGGGTGGGAGAAGGGGAGTTAGTAAGTGGGGTGATGGGACTAGAGGTGCATCACATTTATGGCAATACCTATCTGCCAACCAGGAGCAGTACTAGTGCACTCCGGATGCAGCCATGCTCCGCTATCCGGGCTGCCAAAGGGGAGACAGAGAAAAGGGCAATTAACCAGGAATCTGGCCTGGCAGCAGTTCACACAACAGTCAGAAGGAGACGGCGGGCAGGGGCACAGAAACAGCCAGACAACAGCTACCTTCACAAAGCACAATGGCAGGAATGCCACGTAGTAGGCACTGAAGAGAGAGTTGAAGAGAACTTCCTTGATCCTGCGGTTGAAGTCTGCTTTTAGGCACTCCACCTCATTGCGGATGAGATCTGGGGAAAGAGGGCAGCTGTGGGTGGGGATAGACGTAGGATTATTGAATTGTTCTCTCAGGGACTCCCACAGAAGCGAGAAGAAGTCTTTGACCAGGCTGCTGACAGCTGAAGCCCCATCATCCGCCACCTGGTCCTGTACCAAGTAACCACAGTCTGCAGGGAGAGGCTGTGCTCTGCTGTCCTGGTGGAAGCAGCACAGAGGGACGTAGACACCAAACCTGCAATGAAACAAAGAAAACAATGGCTGAAATAGCAGCCATCCCAACAGGGAGCATCTCCTCAACAGGTACTGGCCCTGATGAGAGTGACAGCATATAGGAACCCTCACTGCAGAAGCTAAGTCTTCTCCCCTCTAAAACCCAGGGGCTGCAGCTTCAACACCAGTGCAGAGAAGTTTCTTTAAATCCCATTTGTAGAACCAGCAATCCCAACAGCTCAGTCTTCAAGTGGCAGTAAAGGCCCCTCACACAAACAGCAACTGAGGCAATTCACTTCATCAGATCAGTGCCGCCTCCCCCAGCCATTCCTGCTTCCTTTTTAATCCTAAATTGAGGAGACATTACAGCCAACAGCTCTGCTTCCCAGGGTGGCTCATGGCACCCCCAAGCAGCTGTGCTCCCCCTGCCCGGAAGGTACAAGGTGGTGTCACTCACGGGTAGCCCAGGAAGAGAAGGTTGAGAACAGAATGGCTGCGGAAGAGGTTGACCAGAGTCCAGCAGAGCACCCATCCACAGAGGGTGAGCAGCACCAGGCGCACCATGTAGTGAATCGCTGATGTTGCACCCACCTGAGAGGCCTGCAAATGGAGAGGAAGCACTCAGCAGTCCTGTAACAACTAGTGCTAGCAGATGAGCACAAGGGATGCCTGTGGAAGAGGAGCAGGGAGAGGGATGCCATGATGTACTAGAAGAGGGATAGCTGCCCTCTTCCTCTCAGAAGCAGGAAACTGATTCTTTTACAAAGGTAAATGCCTTTGATTTTATTAATAATTGACAGGATCCAAAAGATTCTAATAATCACAAGTTGTGAGGCATGACTAAAATAGGGCCTTTGAAGAAAAATTCAGGGCTGCAAAGTAGAAAAATATTTTTGCTCAAGTCCCCTATTGCTCTGATGATAGTCCAGGATAGCCTGAAACCCATTACCTCTCTCTCTTTTCTTTAAAAGCATCAGGTCTCCGCATTCTGAAAGGTCACAGTTCTCAGGTGAGGGAAGAGAAGATGTACACCTTGGCAATCCCAACCACAGATTTCCATCATTTATCTCTAAACAGGCTGTGCAGGCTGCAGTCCAGTGAGGAGGCACCACAGCAAGAAAGCCTGATCCAATCTCCATAGGAGAAACTGAACTATGAGAAGATTCTTAAGGGTTAGAGCCAATACATGAGATGCTCAAGAACCTGCATGGAATATTTCAATGCAGAAATTCAGTCTATGGGAAGTTTTATGGAGGCTGTGAACATAAATGAAAATGGAAGGAATCAGATGAAAAGAGAACGTCAGAGTTCCGACTGTCTGCATTCATCTATTGAACAGGACATAACTCTTCCTTTATTTTATTTACTTGTTTTCAAACACTGCTTAGTTGCTTAGCCTAGAGTTGTATTAACCATTTCTGTGGACAAAATTTCTATTTTCCTGCAAATGACCTTTTACAGAGATCTATTTGGCCTGGTTCTGCTCCCACAAACACAGGGAAAGAAGGTCTCAAAATTTGTGGTGACTTGACCAGTCTGAGTTACTGAGTAACCAGGACTGGAAAAGCAGTTCGACCAGTATTCCTGTTTCACTCTAGTGTACAGACATCCTCCTCCTGACCTTTCCCCTCTGATCTCCTGTTCATTCTTGTCTTGGCCAACCTCCCTACTTGCCTTTTTGCTACCTGACTTGCAATTCTCTCAGCCACTTCTCTAGCACAAGATAGTGGGGTACAGTGTTGTACCTGCAGAGATAAATAAGCAAGTGGGACCATTTCATCTCCTCTTAGATGCAGAGGCAACAGAGCTATCCAGTACTGCAGGACATAACTGGTCTCAAGGAGAAAAATCCAAGGCAGAAGGGCATCCCCAAAATCTTAGTCCTTCACACCCAGACTTTTCTGAGGGAAGAAACCCTCCAACCTGCAGAATTTTCTTGGGCCATGGATGACCACGTTCTGCAGCAGTTCTACAGGCAGGAGAAGGAATGGTGGGAATGTTACCTCAGAGATAAGGGCCCACACCAGCCTCCGTGCCAGCATCACTGTGATGAACGCCGCCAGGTGGTAGTCAATGAGGTGAAAATTCTGAAGGAGGAAAGAAAAAAGGTCTTCAGGAAGAGGGATTCTGAAACCACCCAGATGGGGTGGAACTAGAAAGCTGGCTGCTGTACAGTACATTAGGACCATTAGGACCTCATGTAAGCATTCCCCAAATCTCTCTATTAGGAATGAGAGAAAAGGGATTACATTAGTAACATAGGAATGTCTCCAGAAGCAAGATCTCCTCAACAGGGAGATTCCTTCCCATGGAGAGGTTTCCACAGAAAACAAAACAAACCCACCCTTCAGGGAGGTTTTTTTGGGGTCAAATGGACATCTAGAACTGGAATTCTACTATGGAGAACAGGTTTTCTCCACGAAAAAGCCCCTGAGCAACCAGAGGAAGGGCAGCCAAAATGGTGTCCAGAGTGAGCACACCAGCTCACTTTCCCTCTTGGTCTCAAAAATGGTCTGTAGCAACCAGTGCTTCCTGATGAAACCAAGCTGATCTGATAAACCTCATCTTCATTGGCCATGAAGAAGTTCTCTGGCTGCATCAAGTTAGATGCAGCTCTTAAAATTTTTCAGTGAAGCTATCAAATATATTCTGGCCAGATGAGTTAGCAGACTCCGAATACTGCTTGGTACTTCAAGGACATTTTGGGTAAAAAAGAATGCTTGAGTTGTGATGGGAATAAACAAATGACCGTTAAAATCCTGCCAGGAAGGGAGCCCCAAACAGAATGCTTTTACTTCTAAAGCCAGCTGTGTCCAGCACTGGCAGAGCTGAGCAGGAGGCTGAGGACTGGAACACCAGCACCATCTGTCGGTACAGGTAACTGAGGGACCACCTCGTGCTTCCAAGCAGCCTTAAGGACACAGTCCCAGCTGCACGGGCTGGCTTTGCTCACGTGAGGCTTGCTGGCTCACAGGCAGCTTATTGGGACAGCAAGAACACTGAAACTGAGGAGGATGAGAGCTTTACATAAGCTGAGCATCTGACCCACTTCCCAACTCTGCTGCTGACCTGCTGGGGGATCCTAATGAAAATCTGCACATCTGCCTTCTCTCAGGCTCTGTTGTTTCAACTGGGAAGGGGAACTCACAGCAGGAGACAGCTCCTGGAGTCTCAACTCTGTGTCAAACCCTAGGGGCTAGCTAGGCCATGCAAATATCTGCAAGAAATTTCTCCTGCAGGAGTCCTGCTGACTCCTCTCTCTCACTTGCCATGTATTTTCTCCACTGTAAAATGGGGGATGACATGGCCCTCCCTGGCTGATGGGGATGCATGTGAACTTTCATTCACTCCCTTAATGTCAACTGCTTGGTGATTCCTTGACTGAAGAAGCATGAAAAGCTGTGTAATGAAAAAGCCCAAGTGATGGCTCTTGCTGGGGAACTCACCAGTGAGGTGCAGGAAGCAGGGTGATTGTATGGGTACCACCAGACAGTCTTGTAGATGTTGATGTACTGAATGAAGAGGGCTACCAGAAGGTAGATGAAGAACAGGAATTCAAAGAGAAGGCTCCCATCCAATGGCAGTTCAGGGATCCGGCAGTGACGCACAGGCTCTGGAGTAATCAGCGCTGTGATCGGAGGTGCCGAGAGGCTGATGGCACTACCATTCCTGAAGCAGATAGATATCATTTACTTGGTAAACATTCTACTTCATCTCTACCATTTTCCAGGACAAAGTGCTTGAGGTTGTAAATTTGAGACTGGGCATTACTAGGAGAGAGGTGACAGCAGTCTTGCATTCATATTTCTGACATGAGGCTGGTGGTAAGCATCATTTTAGCTCAGACAAAACCCTTATCCAGAATTTTATCTGGGAAACAGCTTGATCTGTCAGAAGTGCTGTGACATGCCCAGCAATATTTCAGTAAACTTGCAGATTGAGGAACAGAGGTACAGAGCAAAAATCATTAAGGACTCTGCTACACCAAACATGTAATATTGTCCCTTTCCACCCATCACCAGGACATTACAGTAGCACCCTGCCTCCTTCTCCAGCACGGTAAAGTGCCCATTGTCTTTCTGTTCATAGTTCCTCTTTTTAAAAGAGGAGTAACTAAAAATAGAATTAAGTAGTTCGGTCACTTCCTAGAGGCTAACCTCTCAAATGTTCTCACACTTCTTTCTTTCCTAGCTTTCAGAGGAGGCCAGGACAACTGAAAGCTCTGACATACTGAACTGATGGAGGAAGTTGAGACACACCTATGCTTTTTTGACTGAAACCAGATAAGCAATGCTCTTCCAGGACCTTGGGGCCCTGACTCCACAGTCATGACAGTCACTTGCTCCTCAAGAACCTCAAACTGTGCTATCTGTCCCTCTGCCTCAGACAGAGAAGTCTGTAAAGGTCAAAGCTAAATGGCTTGGATTGCTCTACTCTGTAAAAATGAACCTGTACCAGGGCCCCAGCATGTAGCAAATAGCTTCTCTAGTCTGCCAACTTTTCTATGGAAGGAAGTAATGCTGGGCCCTTTCAGTTTTCATACCAAATGTGGTGATCTCAATGTCACTGTGTGTTCCTGTTACAGCCCCCAACTTCCCCAGAAAATGAAGGTCATCTTTACTGACTATGAGAATTAAGTTTCATCTGCACACAGCAGGTCTAAAACAGAGTATGAGATCCTCCTGCCCCGCCTTTCTATTATGTAGGAGGAGGAGTCACAACTGTGCTCTAATGTGTCACACTAATTGCCCAGGGCAGTGAAGGCAAGTGAGCGAGTCAAGGGCTCCTCATTTGGGACTCAATGCTCTGGGAACTGCTGCAGGAAAGACAAATGGAGCACTGTGTGATTTCCACCCCTGGCTGTCATGACCACAGTGAGTGGTGAAGTGGGGCTGAGGCCACTTCCACAATCCCCTCCATGGGGCTGGTTTTAATGCACGAAGTCAAAAGAGGGGCTGCAGAGGGAAGCATGTACCACAGCAGAGCTGAGAAGAGAAGCTGGAAGAGGTTTGTCACGCAGGACTTGTTCCCTCTTGGGTGAGCCATCTCCTAATGCCACGGCAGAGGACTCAAGGTTCCCATCTCCCAGGCCCTCACTTTCACCACAAAGCCACACTCCTGTGCAGGGCTCAGGGTGGATCAAGGCTCCTTGCTTTCAGCCCTGTCAGCTACCGGTGTCTCAACAACCCTACCTTTGTCCTCACCTGTTCCTCAAACCAGTACCGTTCCCACAGCTCCCACCAACCAGAGTCTGGAGAGAAGGCAAAGCTGAACGGCTTAGCTGCTGCCGGCTGGGTCCCCTCCTTCCACCGGGCATGACCAGGAACCAGTCCACTTCCAGTGCCTCCAGCAGGCTGTGCCCTGACACCCAGACAACGGTCCAAAAGCCTTCCCAAGTCTGCAAAGGAGGCAGAAATGTCACTTAAGATTTAAACTGCTGGTCACCCAGTTCACACTCCAGCCAAGCAAATTCATGCACAGGGAAGTCACTCTCATACACTCAGAGCCCTGTGGGACAGCCATCACCACTCTGAAACACTTCAATGGCAGCAGGTCTGCTTGCACACCCAGAATGAAGACTACTAACACTGTGTCTTTGAAATGGAGCTGCTTCCATTAGCCATCAATGACTGATAGCACTTATTGCTGGCTGGAAAGCACCACTGAGCATCTCCAGAGCTGAAGACGACACAAATGTGTGTTTTATTTCAAATGCAAGCCTGGGAAGAGCCCTCTCCATGTTGTGGTGGAGTTCCTAGAGCTTCACAGGTCTTTCTAGCCACCCAGCACATTACTTGCCACTCTCTGTTGGTAGTTAATTTGGACACCCTCTGGCAGAGCTCTGAACTGACAGACTGGTGTCCATGAAGAGAACTGCACAGTTCAGTTCAGCTCCCTCCTGTGCTAAGAATGCCCAAATGACACCAAGGTAATACATCCATTTACAAGTGGGTTTACTTAGCAGAGAAGTGCAGCAAAACATATGTGTATGCACGTGTACGCCTGTATACTTTCAAATGCCATTATGGGCAACCACATAACCCAGCCCTCACAAGAAAAATAATTCAGAAGTAAAGTTGTACATATTTATTTATCTATTTATTTTTAATGACACACTTAAATCTATCAATTCCTTAAACTGAACTAGTATGAGAGAGGCTAGGCAACTCAGAATATCAGAAACAATGGTGGAGTTTCTGGCACAGACTTTATCACTTCCCATACAATTTTTCTTCTATTTCACTGGTCTCCCACATGACACTGCAAGTATTCTGGCAGTCAGGAAATTTTCCAGTGGAAACACATAGCAGACATAAGCCAGTGAAGGATTGAACTGGAGTGCTGTACAGGAAAAGACACCAAGTGAGCATCTCACTACAAGGACTTCTGTGTGTCTGTGTGCCTGGAGTCTAAATCAGCTGCCCTATTGGAAAAATATCTTAGCCAGAACCAACCCACAAAAGCACACCCACCTTCTGGGAAACTCTAGATGTAGCTTTGAAATATACAGATGGAACCTAAGGCCTATTTATAATTCAGTCATCACCTCCTTTAAAATCCTGAGAAATCACAGCTGGCAGAAATGCCAGAAGTTTTCTCAGTGAGTCACAGTACTGTCACCATGAACACAGTGTGCAAGAGTACTTCTCTACAAAACTCCCTCAAAGAATTGCCCTTTGTATTAAAATTTCCCATCCTTCATCCCTACTCCGATAAACAATTGTCATGGTTGGAACCAGGACACCAATTCTCAAACTTTCAACAAAAATCAAGATGTTTCAAAAGATGAATGCTTTCCACATACCCACATGAAAGTCACTTGGAAAAACCAAACCAAATCCAAAAAAACCACACCAAAAACCAGAGATCCTGAAGAGAGAAAAAAAAATGACAAAGGGGATGTGAAAATGCACAAATGGCAAGCAAACATTGGAGAATTTTGGTTTTGAGGTAAATAATGTGTTTTGACAGACTTTAAAACTCTCATATCTTCAACAACAATAGAGATTGAAGCCTTCCTTACCTTTCTAGTCAAGACTTAAAGCTTTCAGACAATTTTCCCTAGGATGTTCTAGAGTTTTATTTGGGAATATTTATATTTCAGGAATTAAATATAAACAAGAAAATTCTCCTGCATGTGCAAGATGAGCAGAGGCAGCAATAAACAAAGCAGAATTCACTTATGCCATTCAGACACTTTTGATAAGCAGCTAAAGCGAAGAAAAAAAATGAGAACAACCTCTAAAAAAACAAATTTGAAAGCCATTTTAAGCCAAATAAAGCCACCACAGGGCCGGTGGTAGCTGAAACAATTGGTCTGATTCAACCTACAGGATATTTATGATAATGGATGCAATATGTTGGTGGTCTAATTAGTGCTATTAACAGTGGAAGGTATTTTATACCACATTCAATAATTCATGTAAATAATTTAACAGGTCTCATTAGTATCACCCCATTAGTATGCCTCGCACACTCACCAGTACAGACACTTGGACACGAAGTAATCGCAATTCCAGCCCCTGGCTTTGCAAACCAGTAAAATGCAGGTTTCTACCAGTAAAAACAACTGCCCATGGAAAGAAGCCATCCTTAACGTCAGTGCACATATTTTAAATGCACTTGAATAAGCCCTTTCACAGTGATTCATGAACATATAGACTGGGCAGTCCCTCAAGCCAAGCTTTAAATAACTTTACTTTACTGGAGTTAGATGAAATTAGGTAGGCATTTGTTGGAGCAAAATCTGCCTAAGAACTATTCCTTTTTTGTTTGCTTTTATTTTGTAAAACTAGCCACACAAAACTGAAGCTCCACAGATAAAGCTAAACAAAACAGTGAGATTACAGATCAGATTGACTCTAAGTCTGCTTTTTTTGGCTGTGAACCAATCAACAGCCCTCCTTTTTAAGGAGAAAGACATGGGGAAAAGCCTTTTTATAGCTTTCAATTAATAAACAAAGGCATGATTCTACTTTGAAAAATATGTGAACAAGAAAAAAAGGTGTCCATAATCCCTTACCCAGCAGATAATATTCCGAATCATATAAAGTATTAATGAAGAGTCCATCCTGCTCCCTTCTCTGTTTGCATTCCCACCCCATCAGTGATCTTATTTTATAGAGTCATGCAGAAAAAGTGAGTAATGAAAGATAAAAGCTTTTCCTGACAAGACGCTTTAGTCCATTAATGTGATTCCAAACTGTTCTTTCCAGTTCACCTACAATTTCCCTCAAAAAATAAGTCACATCCTTGTAGTCCCTTCATCCTCCAATCCTCAGAGAACTGATACTACCTAGCCTCCAAGATCTCCTCTGAGGCAGGTGTGGGAATCATAAAATGACACAGGCAGGATCTGGGGACCAGACAGTGGTCCTGCCCAGGTACAGGGAATGGATGTGCGTATGGACAGCTCTTGGGTCCTAGGACAGACCATGCTTCAGGACAGAGACAAAACCTTCATTTGTGACACAGTTATAAGAAAATCCAGAAACAGAAGGCATCAGATGTTTTGATTTCCAGTTCCTGTTTTTAGGACTACAGAAAGCACTTGGTAATTTTCTTTTCTGTGCAACGATACCCCTCCTGCCCATCAACTCCCCAGCTATCCTGATGAGACAGGATCAAGGCAGGCAAGAACCACAGCTGTGTGCAAGACTTTACTGCTAACAAGCTAGGCGGATGAATTATTCACCAGTTTGGAGGTGAAGCAGTGTCCAGCCCTGTCCTGCTCCCCAAGAACCATCACTCAGAATCATGTCCCTGCATCAGCAGCTGCCCAAACAGCTCTTGCAAGAGGCAAATCAGGAGAGAGTCAGTGACTCATCCGAGTGGAAAGTGTGCCTGGCTCCCCTTTGCTGGAAATGCTACAAAGTGCAGTCAGTTATTCTGATGGCGTTAACGTACTTATGTATTTGGAGAAAACTCCGAGCCTCTCCAGACCTCTCGGGAAGCTCACTGCACTGAGGCATGAGAACTCTCAGAGGCTGGAAAAATGCAAGTGGCTCTCCTTGGCTCCACAAGTCCGACAGCCTGTTCCTTGCAAGAGCAGAAAGGGAAACGTAACCACCCTCACTTGCAGCAATGTAGCTTGAGAAGACCACAGGTCTCTCACTGCAACTCTCCATCTCGATTAAAGCAGCCTTTTTCCTGCTGAGGAAGCATGTGACGGCTGGGGGTGAGGCAACACATGGTCTCTGTGGTGAGGGACTCTGCCTGCCTCTTCAGCAACACAGACACTCCCAGCAATACTTTCCACTGAGAGCATCCATGCTTTATGGAAACACACCTGCCACGTGTGCAGTGCTCCCTCGCAGGGAAGTGCAGGCAGCCACCCCCACAACACGGCTGCAGAGCACTGACACAGAGCACGACTCACTTCTGTAACTGAAAATGCTCTCTTGGTTGCTAAAATCCTCAATTCAACTCACTGCAGCTGGTCAGCCTAAACTTGCAGTTGTCCAGCAATTTTAAAAAAATCTTTGCAAATTATCAGACAAGTTTTCTTTTGAACTTTGAGGGTCCTAGTTACTCTACGTTATTTTTACTTCCTTTTAGTGTGAACCTTTTATTTATTGGTTTATATTTAAATTAAAAAGCAACCAAAACAAAAACAAAGCCCCATTCTGACAGCTGGAAAAACACACAAAGCTAGTAATCGATTCACCAAAAAAAAACACCAAAAAGAAAAAAAATGACCAGAGGAAGAGTGATGGCTGCACCCAAGCTTTGGTCACAAGGCCACCTTGTCAGCACCTTCACATCTGCCACACCAAAAGGCAAAAAGATGCAAAACTTCTGTGAAAGCCCTAACTTGGTCTGGGAATAAAATAAGCATTTGGTTGTTGCGAGGGAGGAAACAACCGACAGGTTATCAGATGGAAAGCTAAATATTTGGCTTGCACAGAGCTGCCCCAGTGCTAAGTCAACACAACCTTTCAACTCCGGCTGGATCCAAAGGCACACACCTGCCACCTGGCCCAGAGCTGGGAGGCAAAACCGGTTAGGAGGGAGGTCTCCAAGTCAGCACATTTTCCAAGTCCTCAAGCCATACCGAGCAATGGATTAAGAGGGGGATTTGGCACCGAGAGAGACAGAAATCCCCCCCGAAGTGCAGCCCAGGCTCCATCAAACAGGACAGCTGGGTGGGGAATCACCACTGTCAGTTGGTGCACCAGCAAGACTTAATTTTTGCTCAGTGACTAAGAACCGAGAACATCCCCTGTAAAAACAAAACCAACTCCAGGTCAGCGTAGGCTTTTCTGATACAGCACAACTCTAGCTGAAGAGGCTCCACCTCTCACTCCTCTACACAGATGCCAAAACCAAAGGGTCAAAGTAGCAAGACGAAGGCAAGAATTAACAAATGGCATAAATACTGTATGACTTAGTTCAAGTGTTTTCAGCAAGGAAGAGTAGAATTAAGCAGAAAGGTAAGTGGGAAAAATAAGAATTTTAGCTAAAAAAAAGGGGAAGGCAGTGCCTGCCATTTGTAGCTGCCACAGTACTTCAAATACCCACATACAAAAATGGGAACAGGAAAGGAAAGTTTTTCAGGAAAAGCCTCTCAAAGTTTAAGTGCAGTAAGCCCAGTCAGCTCATTTTGCAGACATGCTTAAGGATAGGACATAGATTTAACTTCTGAATACTCTAGACAGTCTAAACAAAATTATCCAAGATACTGAAAAAGCCATTTTTAAAAACAGAGAAATCCTATACATTCCCAAAAAATCCCCTCAAAGACCTTACTTTAGAAGTCCCAGGAAGACATTTCCAGAGTTATGCAGGCAACAGCGTCCTCTTCAGAATATAGGTGAGTCCAAATTTTTGTGAATTTGAGGAAAGCTGAGACACACACTAAGTGCTCTAAACAAACCTCTGGCGAGTACAAGAACAAAGCCACAATTCCTGGTGTAATAAAATAGTATTACCTTATATTACCATATAATTACCTTGTGCAACTAACTGCTGCAGCAGGTCAAGGCAAACAGCTTAGGAAGACTTTAATGAATGACTGTAATAGTTTTATGAATGAAGACAAGTGAATTTATATTCCAAAAGAAAGAGGAAAAAAAACAAAACAAACCCACAACACAAGACCCTCAAGGCTCAGCAGCTCCAAGTGGCCAATAACACTCCTCACCAAGCCAACGAGTATTACACAGCTAACTGGACATTAACATTTTCTTTGGCTTCTTCCAATGTATACAGCAACACTCACAGCCAAATACTGGATCTGGGAATAAAGAAAGCACTGGCTTGTTCTTGTGTGAGAACAAGACAGAATTGCAAAACTGAGCTTTTCCAGCAGCAGAGGGAAATGCAGGCCTGACCAGTTGGGTCACAGTCTATTTTGGTCCTACAGTTCCCATGCTTCTGAATTGTGTGAGGAAAAGGGACAGCAAGCCCAGCATCACCCAGAGTGAGAAGCCCAAACTAAAGAGCTGGAAGGAATTATTGAACCAGATGGACATTTCTCTGAGTATTTAACAACACCGAAGTTTTAAACTCCAACCCCACATTACTGATAGAAACTGAAGTTCTGTCTAAAAGGGGACACTGGTTGGGAAGCAATGCTAACTCACAAGGGCAGTGTTTCAGCAGACACAACACAGGCAAAAAGCTATCAAAGCTGGCCGTTAATACAATTTATCAACAGGCACTCACTCCCAAGTACATCTTGCACCAAAGCTCTTCAGTAAACATTACGCACAGCCACAGCTCTGCTAAAACACAGCTACAGATCACTCTCTGTTAGACCATGCCACGTGCACTAACTGGGAGAGGTGGGGCATTTAGGTATCACCACTGAAATAATTTTTTTCTAAGCTATCAAAGCAAATGCACAACAAAACAGATCACTACTGAGGAGGAAAAAGAAGAAAAAAAAATAGAAGATGCTCATGCTTTAAGAGCTCATCTCAAAATTTTCCATCAAGCAAGCCACCAAAATATGCATTCTCCTCCCAACCTTGAACACAAACCTAATGGTCCAGCAGTCTAATGGTCTGAGCACAGGCCAGGACGTCTTTTACTTTTTAATCTTTCCTCTTCAACTGACTCCCTTGGTAAAACAAGGGAACTTGTTTTACCAATACAGACCTCAGTTTCCTTATCCAAAACAGGATAAACTGTTCAGCAAGTATTTCTCCTCCCAAGGGTCTCTGTATGTAGTAGTGAGTATTTTTCACAGTATTATTTTAGCGCTTTAGACAAGCTTTTTTTAAAACAAACAGAAGCAGCTTTCCTGCTGATTTTGTTCCTCTGCCAATCCCTATGTTTAATTTAATGGAGATCAGCCATGATGACAAATCGTGGGGAGTCACTAGGATTTTTCTATTTTGTCCTCAAATAGCTAAAAATAAGGCAGGCATCTGCCATCTGTAGCAATGAGCTAGAAGGCATGAAGTAGAACACAAGTGAAAAACCACTTCCTTGAGCCTTACACAAAGTCATCACACTGGGATTCACAGCAGAAGGTAGCAGTGAGACGAGGCTTTGCACATCCCTGACACTGTGGAAAAGCAACAATATTGCAGGGAATTCTAAACACATTGTAATTTGTATAAATCATAAATTTGCTTTAAAATATAAACCATGTATGAGAATGCATCGACTCTCCTCGATTTGCTGCTTAAACAACAGGTTCAGGTGATACAAAAATTCTGCACAAAACAGTAAGTCTTCAATTCAAACTCCATGACTTTGGTAGGCAGCACTCAGAACTTCGTATGACTATTTACAGAGCAATTCATCCAGCAGATTGGGAAAATGCAACAGGATACATTAATCCCTTGTATAATTAATTATACTGAGACTAATCCAGCTGTCTGAATCTGCATCCATGCTCCCTTATATGTATTTCTGAGCTGCAGATGTCTACTGATAATTTTGCTTTAAACCAACAATTCCAAACCCCCCAGTACAGATGGATGCCACTGCACCCTATATCCCAGTACAGCTCTCCTGATGAGGTTGCAAAATACTCACTTCTCACCAGAAGTCTTGTTTTCGCTTGTAATACCCAAAAAAAGTCAAGAAAAGGTTGATAAAAAGTCACCAATGACACCAGCCCCTAAAGAATGGCATGAAATCTTCCAGAAAAGCTTGTGAAAGCTAATGAGCTATTTTCCCAAGTCACACAGCTACTAGAGATGTACCTCTGATTTTAGAAGTCCACCTGCTAACACCTATGCCACTTACCTAACTGTGGTAGGGTGAGAAATAAATGGACTAAAATTCCAATTTTAATTGCCAGAAGAAAACTTCTTACAGGATTTCATGATTCTGAGGCACAGGGAAAACACTAAGACTGAGGAGCAGGATGGTCTCACAATCACTACTATTTTGATGCTTTCCACCACGTCCCTCTTTAGGAACTGTAACTCTACTGAGGAGTACTGAGTGGCCCAACTGGTTTCTGAACTGAATGCTCATGGAAACTGGAAGCCACCTTAACAAACATTTCTAGCACATATGCTCTTGGCTGTATTCTCGAATATCCAGATTTGGTGCCTACAGAAAGAAAGAAAGTGTTAATTTTTATAACAACCAGGCTGGAGTCAATCAGCATTACATACCCTTTCAGAGAAAGATTTGTGTTCAGTGCTACTCAGTTTCAAAATCAGCAGAAAGGTGTGGAGCTTCCCCTTCAAATACTACATACATAATTTAGGTTTTTAAACTAAAATTTCAGAAAAAAAAATAGTGTCTGAAGAATGCATAGGAAAAGAATAAAGTGACTAGGCCTGTCTGCTTTTGAGTACTACATAACAGTACACCTATAGTGGCAATGTTACATCAGCACAAATATTGCTAATACAGGCAGGCTGGTAAGATGAAAATAGCTTTATTTCCTTAGATACCACAGAATTTACTGTGTGGTAAATGCCATTAGTCTCTCTGAAAGAAATAATTCATCAAGACGCTAATCTGTATATTGCAAAAAGTTTTCATAAGAATTTATCTTCTTATGAGCAGAAGAGAAACATGCTCTGCAAAGTAGGAAGCAAAATGTTTTATCTTCATTTTACAATGAGAAAGACTAAATATAAAAGTAAAAAATAAAAGGCCTGAATTTTCTAAATTATTAATGATTTTGAATGCTCAGGTTGAGGCAGTATATTCCTATCTCTATCAGTAGGAATGTGGACACCCAGAGCTTCTGAAAGTCAGGTCTCAAATGCCTGCAAGTCACAACGTCTGCAAAGAGAGCCAGGAATGAGCTGTACAGAAGGCACGCAGGTGTTCTATGGCCTTGAGATCAGGAGTACACGCTGAGCACAGGTCACTGTGTCAGTGATATCACCTGAGCTTCTCTGTCGTTCCAAATAAATCAGACCTGGAAAACATTTCCAGTTGATGTGCTGGTTTGTACAGCAAAACCTAAGGCAAAGATGCTCAAGAACAGAAACAAGGAGTAGCTGCATCTATACCTGAAGGACTTCTTCCAGTCAGATAAGGGACAAGGAGCAGGTGAAGTTTCAGCCCAAGCCCCAGAGGGGTCAGCATTGCCTGGCTGCCACTTAAGCACCAATGAGCCCAGATTTTACTAGCAGAGTATCATCCAAGCACACTGGTTGAAGGAGCCTGCACTCTAAGAGGTGCAGCTGGAAGGAGAAATGAGTGTCAGAAACAGTCCAACAGCAGGAGTGCCAGGAGGTGACCCATGGAGCAGACTGTGGGTTAAAAAGGGCTGATGTCCTCTGCATTCAGCATCCTGTGAAACTGAAGCTGAGCCATTCCAGTCCCATCCCTCTACTACTGTATCCCTCTCCCAGAAAATCTCTTCCGGTCACAGTGAGTTAACAGACAGAAGGGATGGTTACAGAAGGGATGCCTTGTCTCCAAAAATTTCGTAATTCACCCCTTTGTAACACAGACATCTCATTTCTTCACTTATAGTCGTAACAAACGACAGGGACACGAGGGGCCCCTTACTCACAATGGAAAGCATGCATGAGAGCAATCAGAGATCGCAAACAAAGCTGCCTCTGTTTCTGCTGTACGTTCACATGTTAAAATGACGCTGGAGTAGCGAAGGAGTTGCCTCATGTAATAGGGAAAATCATGTGCCCAACTGCTACCCTATATAAGGGAGCATGATTGATACACAATTTTCTCTGTAGTAGAAAAAAAGTACAGCAACAGAAATGTGCACCCACATTCATTCTGGAAACGGTACCTTATGGGGGTTGCATTTACAGAATGCAACTGTTCTGGACTTACAGCAGATTGCCTCAGCTCTTCATCTTCCACAGAACAGTGCCCTTGCAAGCCTGGTTACGTAGGGACAGCGCTTTAAAAGCCCACGGCACACCTTCCCGTGACCCCCAGCCCAACTTCCTCGCGTTTAATCCTCAACCCTCCTACCATAGAGCACCCGGCTCCCAGCAGCGTGCGCGGACCTCCTGCTTTAACCCAGACACAGGGGGAAACGTCTGAAAGGAGAAGCCCGGGACCAAGTGCCGTAACTTACCAAAATGACGGAAAAAATCCGGCAGAAGCCTCCCCACCACTCACTCCCCCCACACACACACCAAGTTTCGGAGGGGGGCTGCGGCGGTCCCAGCCCGCCG